>JAVSBS010002183.1:21901-35329 GCA_033124195.1 Coracias cyanogaster
AAGAGGTTGCCCCTTTCTTCTGGACACCCAGCCCTCATCTATTGATCCACATTCATTAGATCCCCTCTCAGGCTTCTGAGTCTTCGGCCTTGTGCTTCAATCCCCTAGTCAGCTAGTTTAGGGAAAATGCTGAGAAATGAGAAAATGTCCCACTGCACAGGCTCCGGCCCCATGCCCCCTCCGCCCTCTTACTCTCCCCGTACCTGTTTAGCTTTGTCCAGGTAATTGTGATACGATATTAACGCTGTCAGCACTGGGACGACAGCCAGATGCAAATCAGTGCGAGAAAAGCCTTCTGGGGTACCGTGGAGCCTGTCCGTAGTCTTTTTATCTGTGAGCTGATACATCACACAGGACATTAGACGCTCGCGCTACAAGGCAGCGGGCAGGCACTGCCCATAGCTCCCTTTCACACGTATATACGAACACAGAGAAAGAACACTCAGGATTACCTCCCCCTCCACCCAAAACAACCCTCCCAAAAAGGGAAGGTAAGAATTGAAAACCAGCGTGCTGATCAACAAAATAATAAACTGAAGAAATAAAAAAAAAACCAGCAAAAAAAGCCCCAAGCAACTCCCAAGTAAACGAAGGACCTGGTGATGAGGCATCAGTAGGGTGCGTGGCATTACCATGTAGCTCAGTGCAGAGGCCAGGAGGTCTATGTTACAGGGAGAGGTTAAAAACAGCACTTTGTAGCGGAGGGATTCCGGTAATTTGTTGAGGACCAACTTCAACACCTTCCAGTCTGTCTCCTGGAAAGAAAAGAAACGTTACAGTGGAAAATTCTGGTAGGATTTCAGTTCAGCTTTCAGACAAGGTGCCATTTCCTAGGCAGATGTATGTCTTCTCCTGGTAGCTACATAAAAAGAAGTGGCATTTAGCTGTTACAAGTTACTTTCTGTCTGTCATCCAGCTCTAGGTGCAATATTGGCACTGCAAACTGGAAGACAACTTGTACCTAGATCTGACTGAGCTCAAAAAGACAGAGCCAGGATTCCATTCTCCGACCCACTAGCACGAATTAACTCGCAGGGCAGGACAACCCCCCAGCACAGAACTATGCCCAATCCAACACTAACGAACCATTCATATTTACAGCTTATTAGCAACTGAAGTATCTATTAATTCTCAAACTCGCACTAGGAGGGTTTCCTTTAGTTTCAAATCAATTCAAATTAGTTTCATCCCTTTCAGAAACAGGATGACTTATTTGATCTGCCTTTAACAGATACACTTCTTGCCCTTGCCTGCTCTGAAGCTGGGAAATGAAAGCTTTGCTTGGTTCCTGAAGAGCTGAACTGGTGCTCCCACTGGTGGCTGCAGAGCTGCACAATTACACCCAGATTCTGCCCAAGAAGGAGGATTTATGGAGAATCACAGAATTGTTTAGGTTGGAAAAGACCCTTAGGATCACGGAGTCCAACCGTTCCCCCAGCACTGCCACGGCACCGCTAACCCACGTCCCTCAGCACCACATCTCCACACTTTTGCGTTTCAGACGTTATTTAGATCCTCTGGGACAGAATTCTCCAGCCAGCTGCTTTAAAGTTGACATATGCCCCGTGAAGACGACAACAGCCACTAAGAGCAGACGTACTTGTTTCAAACACTGCAGAAGGACGCCGAAGACCATCGAGTACGGCAGGTGCCCGACACGAATGGTGGCGTTCTGGGAAGGCACACTGGGACTTCCTGAAGGCGGAGAGAGCGTGCCAGCAGGCTTCTTCTCAGAGGCCCTCTTCTCTCCTTCTCTACACCATTGAAAGGGGAAAAAAAACCCGCAGAATGTAAAATCAAGAGCAGAACAGCCTGTTCAAATCAAACCTCAATGTGAAAACTGTTTTGAGGCAGGAAACTGCAAATATTCTAGTGAAGTTTTGTGAGCAGGAACAGAAGTTTCATGTCTGAGATTGAGAGCTCTGTAGATTTGTAAGAACAATTCACTAACGAGTTACTAGTTGAGGCAGTCTTGGGTGGTAACTACAGACTTGCCTAGCAGGTGATTCATCAGGATTTGGAAGACTTAGAAAAACTGATGGACTGTTAAACTCATACAAAAATGCCAAATAGTTTGGAAATGAGATGAGATACCTACACAAAATCACACAGACAGTAAGGGCTGAACCTCACTGCTCCATCCTTGTTAGAAAGGCCAAGACGGTGGAGGGAGTCAGCTCGAAGCATCAGCAGGAAATCAAATACCTGTAACAGAGAAGACACTGGAAACACCCAGAACCCAAGCCAGGGGAATCTTCTCCCACCTCCCCATGGGATACTTTTGCAAGTGCAAAGAGATTTTTAACAGATGCTGTGGCTAGCTCTGTAGGAGGCATCATTTCTGGTGTTACAGCACACAAACATCCTCCGGTTAGCCAAGAAACAATTACTTCTAATTCTTGGCAAGTTCTGGAGCACACATTCCCCACCTGCCACCCAAGAATTCCAAGGTCGGCGTGCAGCTCTGGAGCCAAAAGGTGAGGTCTCTGCTCGTACCTGCAGCCTGATGCTGCTGGCGACAGCAAGGCTGTACGCGTAGATATAATGGCGCTGGACGTGGTGAACCAGCATCTCATACACCCGCATTGCGTGGCTGGAGGGCAGGCTGTAGAGTTTCGTCTACAGAGGAACAGAAACGCACATCAAAAGAATGACTGACACTCGATAGGCAGAAATGCGTATCTGCACCAAGAATTCAAGGAAAACGCAGCAAAAAAACCTGCTTCTGAAAGCAAGATGAAGAGATGGCTCTGGACAGAGCCTCTGCAAAGACTCCAGGGCAACTCCACCTGCAACAACCAGCTCTTCAAACAGCCATACAGGATCCAAAAGCAAAAGCAATGACCAAAACAATAAGTGGATTAAAAATACTAATTGGTTAGAACAAGTTGGAATATTTAATACGGAGAGGACGGTTATCTAAAATCCAAGTCCAGTAGAAGGCTATTCTGAAGACACATTTAATGCGCTGCAGCATTTACCTGAAGAATTATCAGGAGTCCAAGAACCGCTGTCTTGACATCCTCCAAAGAAGCTGAATACGACAGCAAGTCCCTCTCTTCCAGTTCTGAAGGAGACGAGAGAGAATGTGCAGCCACCTTTTAAAAAGAAAAGCAATGCATGGTTTAAATCTGCAACACATCTTTTCTTTATTTCCATTCTGGAAGGCCAGGGAAGACTACAGCGTGTCGTCCTCGCTGGAAGTTCTGGGAGCCCTGCCAGGGAGCTTGGATGTGCACCGATAGGTTTCTAAAGCTCCCTTCTGCTCTGCGCTTCAGACTTACACCCTCCAAAATGAGCAGGTTTACAGTATCCCCTGACTGCTCACAGTCACGGGTGAGTCTCTGCAGCCACAGGAAGAGGATCTGGCAGAGGACGTGGTGATGCTACTGAGAGATGAGGGAGCTCTGCCTCACCTTCTCGATGATATCAAGCAAGCTGTTAAAGTGATGCGTGTTGCAGCCTTCAGCCAGGTCTACGAGTAGCTGCGTGGCCAGTTTTCGGACTTGATGGTCTTTATCCTCCGGAATGTGAGCCAGCTGGGAGATCACAACCAGGTTTATCAGCTCTTCCTGCAAGAGGACAGACCTTAATAATCCTTGACATTTTGCTGTTAGTTGTTCAATCAGCGTGCTAGAGAGACAAATAATTACAAACAAAACACTGGTATTCTGATATCGGGCTTGCTCCTCAACTGTTTGGTTTCTTGACCTTTCCTTTTCCACCCAGTTCAGTATTTCTGGTGCCATCCCTCCAAATGTTTATGACTTCTGCTGAACTTTGATTCAAGGCTTTGGTTTTTGTCTATTGCCCAGGCTCAGACTGTTGACAAGAGATTTCTAGGGCTTGTTTTTTTGTGAGAGAGAGGAAACACACAACAGCATCATGTTTTCACAGATCCTGAAGGAATCCAAGAAGCAGCTCTGCCCTTTCTTGTCCTGTGGTACTCTGGGCACCCTCAAAGGAGCCGAAGACATCCCCAGAACTCTGCCATAACTCCCCTCTCACACAGCTTCCATCCTGGCTTGCAGTTAAACGGCAAGCACCAGGACAAGTCAATCTGCTCACGTCAGATTAGGTCCAGACCTCACCTTTTAACAAAGCTTTGAAATAAACGCTGCGTCTCTCACACTGACCTTCCCTTCTTCCAAAACAAAATGGATATGGGATTAATGACCTTAAAACAGGGAAGCAGATACAGAGCCAGGTATATCCTCAACACACAGCAGCTCCCACTGCGCATTGCACGTACCTGTGTCCAACTAAGGACAATTCAAAGCATCCTAAAGTAACGTCTATCGCGTGCAACATTTAGAGGAACCTTCTGTGCATTCCCCAGTGGCAGAGACCTGAAGCACGCTGTAAAATGTGCCTCATCAAAGCCTCTCCCAACCCCTCAAGATCTCACATGTGATCATCAGAAACGGATAAACACACACCTCATAGAACTGTCTGTTAATACTCAGGACAAAGGACAAGACATCCAGGACCTTAATACGAACAGCACTACGACTTTCGTTCCTAAAATGGGAAAAGCAAATTCAAGATGAATAAAGTTGTTGATATTTAGGGAAGGGGGGAGAGAAGAAAAGGAAAGTAAAACTAAAGTATACTAAGAAACTTCTTAAGAATTAGAACAATAACTGTTAGAGATCAACCGAACCTTCAGTTAATGTCTCTACATACGAAATCGGATTCAAAAACAATTGGGAACTGGGATTCCAGTTCAGCTTTTACTACTTCTGGAGACCTGTAACTGCAGTTCTCCCGTTTCCAACCCAAACTAGGAAGCACATGTCAGAAGAACAAGTGCTCTGGAGAGCAAATTTCAAACCCAACATATGGTGCCGAGGAAGAGATGCTCTTTGGCAGCATTTCACAGACGAGACAGAAGTTTGTTATTGCTGGATATTTCAGAACACAAGTAAAGTATTTTTCAGGAGTGCCAATTGAAACCCAGAGAACTTGAACAGTGGATAACCACATGCAACCCTGATGCTTAACAGGAAACTCTTGTTTGGTGTCAGGGCTATGAAGTGCTGTGGAGTGGAGCACATAACTGCCCCAGAAAATTGGAACAGCACCGTCAAATGGAAATAAGGAAAAGAAAAAGCAGCATAAATAACTCAGCACAAAGTTTTCCTTCTGTTAAACAAACCCTTTCATGTACCGTGCCCCGGAATCATCACACTTCTTAGCAGTCATTTACTAATATTAGAACTTTAGAAAACAAAATTATCTAACGTGAAAAGGTGGCAAGAAACATTTGCAAGTGCCTTGTATTCACAAAGTTATGATTTCATACCTGAAGAATCTCTCCATTAACATCTGCAGGTTGTGAATCCAGCCATCCTTGGCAGGATGAATGGACTGAGCTCTGTATGTTATCAGGTTTAACACAGAAGATTCCTTTGGCAGAAAGAGCAAGATTTTTTTTTTTAGAGTATAAGCAAATACAACAAATCCATTCCCCCACCTCTGACCCTGAGAATAAGGGTCATATAAATCAGTGCTGTGATTTTCTGACCACTTGGTATTTTAGGACTCCCAACTCTGAACTGCACTGAGTAACAAAACAGATTCGACTGGCAACAAGGGTAAGTGAATTCTTACTGGTCTCTGATCAGCACATCTTTCCACCAGCTCAAAAAATCTCTCTTCAGAGCCATGGAATTCATTCTGGTCACAGAGTTCCTCTACTGTAGTCAAAAGATCATGTACAATGGTCTTAAGTTCTTGGCTCTCCAGACTCTGAAAGGCAAAAACATTCCTAAAAGATTTCTACCTTAGCAGAAAGTGCAAACTTTTAAAAAGTTTGCTGGACAAGCAGAGTATTGAGAATTGGGCTCAGCCTTCACTCAGCTTCAAATCTCATGAGAGCGCGCAAGGAGAGCAGTTTGCAAAAATATTTACAGCAAGGTCTTTTGATGGAGAGTACATCAACTCTAACCTGCAGCTGCTGCAGTAATCGCTCCATGATGTCCAAGAGGATATCCCAGGTTACGGCTTGCAGCTCCTTCCCATACTTCTTTATTAGACGTGTTATGGACAGAACTATCTCGTAAGACACAACTGCATTGGGACACGTCATGGCCTGGCAAACAGAGCACTGCCGTCAGTGAACAGCTGGAAAGCAGCAATCAGAAACTCTTCAGTTCAAAGGAACCACGCCTTACTAATTAGGAAATTAGCCTGAGGGCCTGAGATAAATATATTCGAGTGCATACACAGAAAGGGCAAAGCACAGAATGATTTTTTGAAGCGCAGTTGTGCACTTTGCAAACAGCTGTAGATCAGCTGTGACACGGCCCCATCCTACAGCGCAGACACAGGAGGTTGGAGGCTGTAACTCCTGCTTGATGCACTTGGATGAGAAGATGTCCAGAGAGCTCTGCGGCTGCCTGTGAAGACACTGTTCCTCACTTCTGGTACCACACGCTGGGAAGAGTGAAAGTTTTTGCTTGGTTTTTATTTTTTAAGATAAAGCACCCACAACATAGATATCTGATAATGGAATTCAGGCTTTGCTTTTCTGGCCAACAAAGATATTCCAGAAGGAGGCCTCAGTTTTAAACTTCAATCTGTTGTTTTACTGTTTCCCCATGATTTGTCCCATACCCAATCCCCATCTCTCGCCTCTCGGGCATACAAAGACCTCTCCGGTGTAGGTGACCACGTTTGTGTTCTAAAGTTGCACAGCTCCAGATGTACACCCGATCACAAAGTTCCTCCAGCATCCCACCCTACCTTGAGGAAGGAAGGCAGCACTGAAGTTGGGGAGTTCTTGAGCGAATTGAGGCGATGAGCACCCCACAGAGCCATCCCAACAAAGAAGACAGCTCCTCTCAGCAGCGCTGCGTCCGCCATGTAAGCTCTAAGAGCAGATGGAAGGAGAGTCTCAGACCACGCTACAATGATTTCAGCACACAAGAGTCAATAGGAATAGACGCTGTCACAACAGGAATTCCCAGCTGTTACACAGCAGAGCCTTGCACAGAGATTTACAAACATTAAAGGCAGAAAAATCATTTAGTACGACTTTAAACAAAGGAAAATTAAATTCAGAAAAGCCAAAAAACACACACTTGGGCAGCAGAGTTCAGAAGGGAATTGATGGCTAAGCACCAGAACCCTCAGCTTGTTCTGCTGAGGTCAGTGATTCCCTGTCTATCTGAAAAGGACCTCTCCTGAATCCCTCGGGTTTTGTTAGAGACACCTTCTTTACCTGTCTTCCATGATCCTGCACATGTTGTAGATGGCACTGTGTCCCAAGTGAGTTCCCAAAAGGTTGCGCATAAGCTGCAAATTCAAAGAAAACAGCTAAATATCCAACGGTTACAACACTCGCTAGCCTAAATACGCAGCTAGCTGGCCAACCATGCCCACTTATGACAAGTACACGTGTCCGGTCATTTCCATGCCCCAAGAGATGCGCCCCTGTCACATCAGCTGAGAGGGAACTACAGGCAAACTCCATGGACATGACAGGACTTACACTAACAACGTGCTGATCCCTTAACACGTGAAACAATTTCTAATTTACTCTTAAAACCGAACTGCAATTTACGGCATGGGCACATCCAACACCTCATCTACGAGGCCAAAACAGTGAAGTCATTAGGACACAGAACTAGAGGAGAGCCGGGACCTTCCAGCACGGCTCGCAGAGCTCCTTCACATTGATGGTTCGGCACAACGTGATGATAAATACTGGCAGGTTCTCCGAGGGCAGACAGTTATAGCAGACAACTGCATCTAGGACTTGCAGGGAAATCTGTGAGAAAGAGAAAGCGGTGATACACTTCTCCAGGAATACAGCAGGTCAAATCACAGAACCACAGAATGGGTTGGGTTGGAAGGGACCTTACAAATCATCTAGTTCCAACCCCCTGCCATGGCAGGGACACCTCCCACTAGAGCAGGTTGCTCAAGGCCCCGTCCAACCTGGCCTTGAACACCCTCAGGGATGGAGCATCCACAGCTTCCCTGGGCAACCTGGGCCAGGGTCTCACCACCCTCCTACCCCGGCAGATGAGGAAACCTTCTGGAAGCCTAAAGTGTTACGGATATGTCTTTTTTTTTTTTTAATAATAATTGCAAAATGGAAGGTAAACCATAAAAAGCACTGTTGAAAAATTGGTTTGCTTATCAAATTTATCAATGGTCTGTTTGTTTCAGAATAAAGTTGTTATTGGTGTACAAGATGCAATGGCTTACAAATACTTCATAACGTGTACCAGCTCTCTTGAAAGATGAAAATAAACTGAGAAGAGAGTCTGGTGATCTAATTGTTTGTAGAAGTTACAGCTTCAAAGCATTTCAAAGAACTCTAAAGTACTAAGAGAGACCCGAATTACTGACCTCTATGTCCACAGATGACGAAGTCTGAATGCACAAGAGGCATATCTTGCTGTTAGGAGAGAACATTTAATTATAATTGTTTGCTTAATACGATTTTAGGCAAATTACAAAGAGTAAAGCCAGTTGGCATGTTACTGTGCTCATCATTCCCCTACTGTGGCATCGTTGGTAACACTCCTAGAGACCCGGAACACTACAGCTGCTTTGATAAAGTTGCACTTAAATGCAACTCCAGAGGCCTGCACTGATAGAACAGCAGAGACCCTTGGCAAGGCTCAGCGCGGCAGCAGGGCCCACCACACGGAACAGGGAAAGCACATGCAGTGAAAATAAAGCAGCTCTGAACATGCTAAGAACAGAAAACCAAATATTTGTCAGCAACGTCAGGTGTGACCTGGCATGAAACAGATCCAGATTAGATAAAAAAAGATTCCCCTTATCTGTACATTGATCTGCAACCTTCTCCTGTAATTTACCAAGAATTAGCACATAGGAGAAAAAAAACACAAAAACAACTTACTGGACCATGTCAGCTACATAATCTTCCAGATAGCAGCTATTGAATTTCACCAGGTTCACTAAAACTAGAAGGAACTCGGAAGTCAAACCAACATCCATCCACTGCAGCACAAAGTCAGCTAAAGAAGGAAAACAAATTGTTACAACACGCTTTCTACCCAGAAGTGTTAGCACTACCTTTTTCTCACGTCACTGGATGCCTGTCCCTTGACTTATTACCACCAAATTGAAGAGAGGCAGAGACAACACTCACCTAACTCTTCTTCTAGATAAGTGATGTATCGTCCGTTCTCCGTTAGAGCCTTGAACACCTCAAGTCGTTCATGCAAGTCTTCATTGGAGGGATAGTCCTTAATAACCTTAAAAAAATGTGCTCTAAGGATCCCCAATCTCTCACCCTTAAAAAAAAAAAAAAACACAACAAGAGGAGAGGAAGAGAATAAGTGTCACTAATGAAAGACGACAGTTAAGGCCCGGACCTTACCAAGATCTCTAACAGTAATCTTCATGCTTGAAATAATTTTCTTTCCCTACAGGCTACGAAAGTCCCTTGAAACTACCTCCAGCCTCCGCTGGCTACTGCCAATGGCTCAGGTCTTCTCCATCTGTTCTATCAGCACTCATGGCTGGAGGCTTTTTGTCCAGCAACGCACAGACAGGATCGAACACACTAAGCAACCCATGGGAACTGCAACTGCAGCACTGCCAGTAGAGCAGTTGAAAAGAACTGAAGCAAACAAACCCAAATATTGCTTCTTTCTATAAGCATCTACCCCCACTTTTTGAGAATGATGAAAAGTAGAACCTTGGTCTGATACAGCCTTGTTTGTATAGCACACTGTGAAATGTGAAGAATCCACAGTATGCTTCACTTGGCCAGGCTGGGAAAGCATCTCCTACAGAACTTGAAAACCAGCCGCAGACTAAGACTAATAGGTCTGGGCAAAGACTGTATAAAATTTGCTGTACTATGCTGAACTTAACCCAAAGTATTTCCTCTTTTTTGAGAGCATTGCCCCAAAACAGAGTATTTTTCTTTGAGTTGTATGAAAAGTTTTGCCATGAGGTCAAACCAAGACTTCAACTAAAACGCTTCCTCTTCCCACTCACGAGGCACAACCAAAATAAGAAACACAGCAAGCTGTAGAAAAGAGCCACCCAGTATTTTCCCCCTTCACGCTCTGCATAATCCTGAGTGTAAGCGTAGTGTTTCTTCTACAGGTTGTTTGTTTTCACCTGTCCTTGAACAATTGACTTCAGCAGATGAAGAACAGCGTGTCTGGCTTCGGCGGGGCGCTCGGGCTGCAGCATATCAGCCACCACTTTCCATATTGCTTCCACGGCGTGCTGAAAACAAACAGGAGACAGGCGAGTCGAGCTTCTTCTGGGATCTTCACACAGTCAGTCAGTTATTCATTATGGCAAGTTAACAAACAAGATCTCCAAGGATTTCATGTCTGGAGTTCTCTTTTCTGAGGGACATTCTCACCTGCCTCATCATAAGCTCAGAAGAACCACAAGAGAGACACCAGATCCCATCCTAGGTGAACCTGCACCCCAGCACCTGAAGTTCTTCATTCACACACTTGCTTCAGTGGGAACATTTGTGCAGAAACTTTCACCCAAATACAAGACGAGTTTAAAGGCAATATGAGGTGCCATATTAAGAAGGCAGAAGGAGCCAGCAAACACCTCTTCTCCAGGATTAACATAATCTCCTGTGAACTATCCTGAAGGGGCCTGGAGAGCTGCAGCACTCTCCTTCTGTTCAGCTCAGAAACCCATCAGCTACGTTGTCTCCTCCACAGTTGGTAGGTTGGACAAGACTAATTTCCCTGGTGTGAGCCACCCTTTCTCAGGCTTGGACAGCACAGAACAGCTTCTGGGATTATCAGTTTTAAAAGTACAGAGCCTCTTATGATAAGTTAAGAACTACTGCTTATATTTTCATCCTCCCAGCTTTCCCCGAACGCTTTGGAACTCACCTCTTCGATTTTTTTCGTTTTTGCCACTTCACAAATTTGACCGATCGCTCGTATCCTATTACTTAATCCACATTCTACGCTCAGCTCCTGGAAAGCAATGTAGAAATAAGATAACAGTTTATCTTACCAGAAACACTTATCCATTTCTCAAAAAGGATCGTGAACCACTGCAGAATAACTCATACATTTGTCCACAATGATCTAACTATTAGTCATCACTGGAGCTTTTCAGGAATTTCTCAAAAAACATTTTTCCATTAGCAAATTATTTGTCATAACTAGAACTTTCACAGGACTGGAGCCTTGCAGCTTTTCACCTCCAGGAGAGAACATCTCCTTTTCTTCAGAAAAGGTAATAACTCGCTGGCTGTGGCACTCACTCGGTTCACGGGAGAAGGGCAGAGAAAGGAGGGACGCTGAGTCCGGCTCCCCAGCCTTCTGGAGGTGAGAGCTCGGCTGCTCCAGCACACACGAGAAGGGATTCTGGTCTCTCCTCCCTTTTATGTGCTCTTCTCCCTGCGTACCAACTACTCTGCTTACAGACTTGTACCAATTACTGGAATCCATCTTTTTTTTGTTTGTTTGTTTAATTTCCACAAAACCATAAGGTTTTCATAAAATAGGAACAGTTTCCAGTTTGTGCAAACTGACGCCACACAAACTTCATCAAGCTCGGACTATAAAAAAGTGCAATGTATTTTGAGGAACACCCTGTAACCTGACACAAGACAACTCCACCCCATCAAATATCTCAGAAATATTCAAGCACTGAACAGCTAAAATGCTGTAACTCCAAAGTAGGCACGTTTTAGATCCATTTCACTAGAGAATGAACTGAGAAAGGTTAAAAGGCGTGACTGGAGAGGGAATGAATGGCCAAGCAGAAAGGAGAAAAAACAAGCCCTCCTCCTGATCCTCTCAGCTCAGGTAATCCAGGCACTAACTCCACCTTTACTACAGTCAGTTCTCACACCTTGAGTATTTCTGCAGTGATGATAAACTCTGTTTGCTTGCCCTCCGATGACTTTGAACTTCCCCGGGATGTTCCCAGCCCCAGGAGATTCCTGAACTTCTCCTTCAGTCCCGAATCCTTGCTCTGAGGCTTTGCCATTGCTGACAAGCACGCAGCGCTGAGCCCCTGCAAACACAGAACACGGTTCCTGTTAAGGGAGGCCCAAGGGGAATCTTTAAGCAGGAAAACACCAGTAACAGCCAACACAACATGGCTTTTACAAACAGCTTCTTCAGCACGCGCATCCTGCAGCTACCCAGGGAATGAGGAGCTCCAGGCTACCATTTTCTGGGAGCTCTGAATGCCCAGCACCACAGCGCACACAGGGCAACCACCATTTTAAAGCCACTGAGCTGATTTTTGAAGTATAAACACTCGCACTTTTTGGCGGGTGTGAGATGAAGTCTTTGTTCCCAGTCCAAAGACAATGGAGGAGCACCCAGCCCTGTGAATAGATGCTGGAAGTAGCCAGATGTGAGGAAGGACTTAGGAACCTGAGCGTTCGAACATCCAAATGCTGCCACAGCAAGGAGAAAGAGGGGCAACAACAAGAACACCCCTTACAGCAACAGCACATGGACAGCAACGTCCTTGAGAAACTGTCTCCCCAGCCAGCCCTGACCTGCTGCCCCTCCAGGACCCCCACATGCAGCTCAGGGCAGGACACCCACTCCCTGCTCCCCAAAAACCCGGCTACCCCCCCCCGCTATGCCCCACGGATATGCCACAGCCTTCCCCACACCCTGGGCACACACCACAGCAAGGCCTTGTGCTCCCCAGGGACACCCCACAGACCCTGTCCCAGCATCCCAGGGGATGTGCTGGTGCCCCCCAGCCCAGGGGACACGCCATGGCCCCCAACCCAACATCACCAGGGGACACACTGCAGTCCACCAACCCAGAGGGGGACACAGCGCAGCCCCCAGCCCACCATGCTGGGGGACACACCAGGGCTCACAGCCCCAGGGGACACACTGCAGCCCCCAGCCCAACATCACCAGGGGCACAGCACAGCCCCCAGCCCAGCACCTCAGGAGACACACCGCAGCCCCCCGCCCACCGCAGCCTCCAGCCCAAAACCACCAAGGAACACACCGCAGCCCTCAGCCCACAGTCACCAGGGGACACATCCCTGATACACCCCAGGACATGGCACAGTGCCCCCCTGTCCCCCCAGACACGCCGGGACCACACCACAGCCCCTCCTCCGACCCCCCCACCCCCCCAGGACATGCCACAACCCCTTAGGGACACTCAACGGGGGCCACACCACAGGACCCCCCCCGACACAGCTCGGCTCCCTCCCGAGGGACACCTCGGGGGACACCCCCAGCCGGGGGCAGCCCCACACCCCTCGGGCCACGGCAAGGCCCCGCCTCCCGCTAGGCCCGGCCAGGCCCCCTCACCGCCCAGCCCGGGCCGCGCCCCTCGCCCGGTAACGGGGCTGCCGGTAACGGGGAGAGGGTTCCTCCCTCCTTCCTTCCGTCTTTCCCTCTCTCCCTCACTCACCCGCCGGCCCCCGGCCCGGCCGCCCCCGGCCCCAGCCCCGGC
>JAVSBS010002184.1:0-19836 GCA_033124195.1 Coracias cyanogaster
TACCACACACAAGGGGCACAGCAACAGCCCAAGAAACACTCATTCCCACCCAAATGTACCTGCCTGCATCCCTCCCAAGGTTAAAATCGATGCTGAGCTGCCCAAAGCAGAGCGCTTTACCAAAGCTGCTTTGACAAACTGACAAGATGGTTCCACGCGTTGCTTTTGCCTGGAAAGGATTTTGCTCCCAAAGCAGAGGTCAGTGGCTCGCTGGGACAACCTCCCTGGGCTCCAAGATGCTCTGCAGTGTCTGCTGACAGCCACAATCCAAAGAATAGCTCAATACTTCTTCATAATGAAAATGAAACAATGTAAGATATTACAGAGCCCTCAGGAGAAAGTCTGATTCTGCAGCGCTCCGTTAAATCTGGTTTTATTAGACCCATCCTTCATGTCTGTGGAAAGGTAACAGTATTTCAGGCCTATCTGCATCTGAGTAACAATCCCACGGATTTCTAGAGCATCTTCTAGACAAGGATCTCAAAGCACATTAGAATACCTGTTTGCTAAGCCTCTCAGCCACCCCACGAATGAAGCAGATATGACAGATGAGGTGCCTGTATTATATTTTCATCACAACTTCGTTAGAAAACCTGACCAGGCACATTCAAAGTTGGATTTAGTTAAATCCTAGAGCCTTGGGCTGCTCAGAAATAAGGGAAGTCACACCTAAAAGGCTAGACTGTCTCCTGACTTTGGGCATGGAGCACAGGCACCTCAGAAAAGTCTGCTGAAGGCTGATGCTATTTCCTGGAGAGATAAAGCCTCAGAGGAGGATTCAAAGCTAAGCTAAGAAAGGACCACCTTCCTCTGTCACTCTCAATTTCTGACAGAAAGGAAGAAGCCTTTCTTTCTTTTTGAAGAAAGACTGAGAGAGTTGGGGGTGTTCAGCCTGGAGAGGAGAAGGCTCAGGGGAGACCTTATTGCAGCCTTCCAATACCTAAAGGGGCCTGTCAGAAAGATGGAGACAGAGTTTTCGGCAGGGCCTGTTGGGACAGGACACAGGGTGATGGTTTTAAATTAAAAGAGGGAGATTTAGACCAGAGAGAAGGAAGAGATTTTCTATACTGAGGGTGGTGAGAGCCTGGCGCAGGTTGCCCAGAGAGGTGGTGGCTGCCCCATCCCTGGCACCATCTCAGGTGAGGTTGGCCGGGGCTCTGAGCAACCTGCTCTAGGTGCAGATGTCCCTGCTCCCTGCAGGGGGGTTGGACTAGGTGAGCTTGAAAGGTCCCTTCCAACCCAAACCATTCCATGATTCTGTGATTTAATGCCAAGGGGCTATCACAGCTGCCTGGTGGGACTCTGCCATCCAGACACCTCCGAGCCTGCACACACGCTGGGTGCTGACTGTCCAGGTAACGAGCAGCTAGTTTGTACTTCCAGGTGACAAAACGTGGCCATTCAGGACACCACGCTGACACATGCTGAACACCACCTCTGTGAAAAGCCAGCAGGTGATGTGGGAATGGTATTAAAATGGCTAACGTGTCTCTGAACCAGGGTCAGCATCCCTGCAGAACCAAGCGTGCAATAGAGCCAAACGACTTCAGTAACGGCAAGATGAAGCCCCTGCGGAAAGCCAGCACTCCAAGTGTCACCGCTGCTGGCACGTTGCCCCTGAGAGGATCTCACTGCTCAGGAAGGCACAGAGCAGGGCTGAGGTCCTGGAGCACCACAGCTCTAAACCGTGCCATGGCTCAGAGATCCCGCAGCACTCGTACCTTGAAGCGGCACTCGGCCAGCGTGAATCCTCAGTGGCTGCGGTACAGTGGATGGGGCTGGAGAAAAGGGCAGATTTGGGGGAGGATCTGTGCTGCTGGGCCAGCTGGCTCCTCTGTGCGCTGCACACAGCCCTGCCTGGGCTCTCCGCAGGTCTCCTGCTGCTCTCCCTCCCTGCTCCATCACCGCTCGTTAGCAAAGCCCCGCTGAGCACATAATTTCTCTCTGTTCAGTCCCGTGGCTGCCTTCAGTGGGACAAGCCAGCTTTTTTTTGCAACATGCCACTCATTTCACAAATGCTCCTCATTTCTAGATACCGCAGGCTATTCCGAGACTAAACAGGCTTTCCTCTCGTTCGGAAGCAAACGCTGGGAACTGCCTGCTCAGATTAACAGCCAGTGAAGACCAAGAGGGAGCAGAGACCAGTGCTAGGAAAAGACAGATTGCTCCTAGTTTTTTTTTTAAAAAAGGTGCCTTTCACTGCATTCCCTTCTGGAAACCTTAGAGCTCTAGTAGGTCAATACCAACTTGCTAAAAGCTCATTTTTAAATTATACATATCAAACTTTGCAATGCACCGACATATCCTGCTATTTACTGAGGCCGATGCTGAATTCTACTTGATTAAAACCGGAATGCCATTCCCATTCAAGGGCTCAAGCAGCCCCGATGGTGCTACCGCAGAGGCTGCTTAGCATGACTCTCACATCACCCCTGGAGCAAAGAAATGATTTAACAGCCGCCCAAGGAAACTGCTGCACCACCAGCCAGAGCTCAGAACAGAAAGCTGCCCTTTGAAGGATGGCTCTGTGCTTGTCCGCAGTGCTCCACCGAGACAGAGCTGGAGGACATGGATGCGGTGGGCTGTGCCAGGAGAACACCCCCCCTCCCACGCTCAGCTCAGAGCAGGGGCTGGGGCGAGGATCCCAGCTCGGATCTTCTCAGCTCTGTTCATTGTTTTGCTGCTTTTTTGCTGCATCCATCCAGCCTCTGCCTCTTGAATATGTTGCTCGAGCCCAGGTTTTACAAAGGTGACCCCAACACCCAGCACTTCCCAGTCCTTTGGAAGAGCTCAGCTTCCATCTGTGCTCCATCTCCAGCACCCAGCTGACCACTGTGCTCCTGGCAGAAGGGATAGATGTAGGATACTGCCAGGAGGAAGCAATGGGGAAGAGGATGGAGAGGAGACCTTAGACTGTTTAGCCTGGAGAAGAGAAGGTCTCATCAATGTTTATAAATATCTGAAGGGTGGGTGTCAAGAGGATGGGGCCAGAGTCTTTCCAGTGGTGCCCAGTGACAGCACAAACTGGAACACCTAAATATCAGGAAAAACTTATTTACTGTGAGAGTGATGGGGCCCTGGAACAGGTTGCCTGGAGAGGTTGTGGAGTCTCCTTCTCTGGAGACTTTCAAAACCCACCTGGACATATCCTTGCGTAACGTGCTCTGGGTGACCCTGCTTCAGCAGGGTTGCTGGATGAGATGATCTCCAGAGGTCCCTTCCAACCCGCACCGTTCCATGACTCGGTTTACCCTTGCCAAAGGCTGCCCTGTCCTCCCACCCACACAAGCACACCATGTATCACTAGTCACAGAGGACATGCAGAGCTTCCTGACATGGCTACACACGTGCCAACGTTCAAGGGACCGCCGGGAAAGCAGGGAGCAGAGCACACGCAGCGAGTACTGCCAAAAGAACCTGCACGCTCCGTGCCACGGCTGCTTCTAACCCCAAGCACAATCGCTTATGTAACTGCATCAAACAACAATCAAAGTGCCTGATCTTTGTTAAGAGGCTCCAGCACATCTCTCTGATCTGCTTCACCAGCTAATTACTCTCACTCCTATACAAAGTCCTCATTGATCAGTATCAGCAACACTTGCAGCTACATTAAAGGGGTTTTGTTTGGGATTTTTTTTATCACCTAAACAGAGCTTGTCTGCATGTGATAAAGCACAAGCCAGCCCCTCTTCTCCTGGTGGTGTCATGTATAACACCCAGCACCTTGCAGCTGTAGCTGCAGTTGAGAGCCCTCACCTCAACAGGCTCCATTTTGAAGGGCTCTGAACTTGTGGAGGCAAGAGGCAGAAGCAGAGAAGGAGCAGGTTCCCATTTCCCACATGGGAACGGAGGCACAAATGGATCAAGCAGCTTGCTAGGAATCCCAGTAGAGCACACAGCAGCTCCATCACAGACTCGTGTCCCGGCTCTGCTGGCCCACACCAGCATGAGGTCTGAGGAACTCACTTCTGCCAAGAGCCAAACCAGATCAAGCCCGTCTACACCACTGAAGCTCCACTGCACCTTCCTCAGGCTTACGTTGCAGAAGACATTCTTCAGAAGAGACAAGGCTGGGTTGACTCAGCTGTTGATTTATTTGCTTCAATTTCCTTTCAAGATAATTGAAATTAAACTCACATATTGATGATCAGGTAGATTAAGTCTTATCTCAGAAAAGCCAGCTTAGATCTGCATTTCATTATTGCTCCGGGTTTAGCGTGCAGGGCTCCAGAGCACTGCAGGCGTTGGTGCAGGTGCCCTGCAGAGAACTGCTGCTGGGACAGCAACTTCCCGACGGCCTCAGCTGCGTGTCGTGACCCCCCCTTCCACCCAATAGCTTAGATGAGACAAGCGTTCCTCTGCAGAGGGGCCCAGAACAGCCACCCTTCGTTTTCCCAGACACCATCGCAGGAGGGAAATTGTGCATTTTCGACAGAGAATGAAGGAACTAACTGTCTTTCTTCCTTTCAGCCACACCAACAGTGGCTGTTTCAGCTTCTTGTGAGCTGGGTAAAACACTGAGCTTGCAGCTAAGCAGCAGAAAGGACTGTCGCTGTGCTTCACCTTGACTGTGCAAGCCAGCAGGGTTTTCCCCTGGGTCAAGCTTGCGTGCGTGTTCTGCGCTCAGCGTCTGCTGCTGGCTGGTGTCAGAGCCAGGCCACCTGCCTACACAGACCTTGCGTTCGCTTACTCTTATTCCTTACTTAGGCTTTTACTAAACCAAGCTTCTCATGTCCCAGTCCTAAACCCAAACAAGCACACCTGCCTGGCAAGGCCCACGTGTCTTTTGATGGAGTATGCTTCTCCCTCACAACCTCTCCTGCCACCAGAGAAGAGTTTAAGGCAGATATTGGAGAAGAGTTTAAAGCAGATACTCCTTGTGTTGGACCAGCTTCTCACAGCAAGGAAAACACTTGAAGGAAATCCTCCCATTACGTGCTTCACCTGCTACTAGTTTCCACTGTTCATCCACCAAAGCAGACTGGTGTGACACCAAATTCACCTTCACTCCAACACAGGTGCTGTGCAGTTACTAAATGTCAGTCACCACTGAGTCAATCCAGAAGGAAATTTTACTGCCTTCAAGAAGTCAAGCCTCTATTCAGGTATCACCATATCCAGGATATCGAAGTAAAGCAATACAGTATCCGTCTTTGTCCAGCAAACCTCCAGGCTTTGTTGGGGGAGGGACACATTAACTCCTGCACTAAATATTTTTAGCCACAATATGATCATAGAATCATAGAATTGTTTAGGTTGGAAAAGACCTTTAAGATCTTCATGTTCAAACATTAACCTAACTCTACCAAGCTCACTGCTAAACCATGTCCCTCAGCACCACATCTAGATGACTCTAAAACCCCTCCAGGGATGGTGATTCAACCACTGCCCTGGGCAGCCTGGGCCAGGGTTTGACAACCCTTTCAGGCAAAAAAAAATTCCTCATGTCCAACCTAAATCTCCCCTGGTGCAACTTCAGGCCACTTCCTCTTGTCCTATCATTTGCTCCTTGGGAGAAGAGCCTGACTCCACCTGGCTCCAACCTCCTTTCAGGCAGTTGTTGAGAGCGAGCTCTCCCCTAAGCCTCCTTTTCTCCAGGCTCAACACCCCCAAGTCCCTCAGCTGCACATCATCACAGTTGTGCTCTAGACCCTTCCCCAGCTTCGTTGCCCTTCTCTGGACATTCTTCAGCCCCTCAAAGTCCTTCTTGGAGCGAGGGGCCCAAAACTGACCCCAGGATTTGAGGTGCAATGTCACCAGTGCTGAGTCCAGGGGGACGATCCCTGCCCTAATCCTGCTGGCCACACCACTGCTGACACAAGCCAGGATGCTGGTGGCCTTCTTGGCCACCTGGGCACACGCTGGCTCACGTTTAGCCAGTTGCCCATCAGTACCCCCAGGTCTCTTTCTGCCAGGCAGTTTCCAGCCACTCTTTCCCAAGCCCGTAGCGTTGCATGGGGCAAACAGTATTTGCATTTTAAAGACAAAGACAGAACCTTTGGCTGAGGACATGCCTGGGACAGGGATCTCGGGTTGTGGAGGGCACACTGCAGGGTGCAGGGCTGGACGCCCACCTGCCTGGCACTGCTGGTGGGTCCCTCCCGGCTGTCGGGCACCCTGGGCTGACCTGCAGCTGCCTGGCTCTGCCGGCGAGCACCGTATCCACCCCTCGGCTTTCAGGACCAACTCCTGCCATGGCTAACGCCTTCAGTGACTGTTCCCCATCCAGCACACCCATTTCTGCTGAGGATCTTTGGGAAGCAACGCCAGCTTTACTGGAAGGGAGACTGCAGCTTAAGTAACCCCAGGTAAGCGCTCCTAGAGGGAAGGTACACGTGGAAAGGGAGGTAATTGCACATATCCCCAATTCACAGAGGCACTCAAGCACATGCTTTAGTTAATGACACAAGTAATCCAGCAGAAGCTTTCCATCCAAAGCACTTCAGCACATTCTGAGACTTCCACTCTAGCGGTGCTTACAAGGTGCAGACGACAGCCTGTCTCTCCAGTCCGCGAGGGCGTGTGTGCAATGCCATCAGAACTGGGGAGCTCTTGCAAGCGGGAGCAAAAGCACTTCCCTTCGTAGGGCCCATTTCACCAGGACAGGAATTAAAGTCTGCATGTGCTTAAATGGCTCCTGCCATAGGCTGCAAAACAGAGCCCTAGTCTAAGACAGACATAACGAAACAGAATATTGTCTCACCTAAGCTCAAAGTACTTTCCCAGCAGCCTGGGGCCAGAGGAAAGGATGCTCTACCATGGGCAGATCTCCCCAGCTCTCAGATCTTGAACCTCCCTCTGTTTCTTCATTGCTCAGTGAATGAGGCTGTGACTGTGCATGCACCAAAGTCCCCTTCCCCGCATTAAATGCACTAAACCCAGAAACTCAGCCAAAAGCAGTCGACAAGGCGAGGCAGCACTGTGCCCTTCCCTGGATGAGGGAGCTCTCAGCTCTCTCCAGGGCATCTGTCCCTGCCTCCCACAGTGCCTAAGCCAGGCTTCCTTCCTGGCATGGGATGTTTCTGACCACTGCTTCCCTTCAAACACCTCTCCCCAGAGCCAGCCCTCTTGCAGGAAGCCTCCACTCTAGGCAAGCATCATGAATATCCAGTGGAGTCCAGTCCCCATGGACGCACAGCGGCCATGGACCACGTGCCACCACCAGTAATTCAAAAGGTCAGCCCACATCTCCCACCAGCTTGGCTCCTGCGGCCCCTTCCCGCTCACCACAGACCAGTCACACAGAGCACTGCCCTGGGTGAGCACCGTGCCAAAATCCAGTTGGCAACTTCTAATTGAATAAAACCCAACCAGCAATGATGCATTTGCTGCTGTGATGATTGTGAGCTTCAAGCAGCTGCATGATTATCGAGTCTCCCAAATTACATAACAATTATGTGTGCTTACATTAAAATTACCTTGCAATCCCTAGATTGCCTGGCAACACTTTTCCTTCAGCGTGCACAAACGGTGCATTTTTCCTCTTAATTACATAATAATTATTGTGCATTTCCCCAGCAGCTCTGAGAGAACACCATTTTTAACGTTCATTCACTAATAAAATAAGTGGTTCCTCAATAGTCCACAATAAGGCATGATATTGCTCCTGTTGCTGGAAGTGCTTGGGCATCCTATAATTTCTTGCCCAGTTTCACTCCCTCTGCTTAGGACTACATACACTTTATTACTTTTTTAAAAATTATTTTAACTATCTTCTAAACTCAAAGCTTCCTCTGAGCAGGAACTTTCAGCAGCAGCATCCAGCAGAGCAGAGCTCGGCTCTCCCCGCTGCGGCGTACGGCTTCCGCTAGAACATGAATGCTAATGAGAACAGAAAAAGCTGCAGTCTCTGCCCTTCAAACTCTACCAAAAAACAGTCTTGGGCTTCCCATTCACATCTATGTTTCCACCAACCTTCTGAGGTGACCTGGCAGCATTTTGGCAGCACCTGGAACCTTCTGGGCTGTCACAGACTTAGAAACATGGATTTTACTCTCCCTGGTTTTCAATAAAATGAGGTGGAGTCTGGTTTCAGTGTGGAGATGGGCTGGGGCACTGCACATCACCTCCCTCTGCCTCGGCAAGGTCTGCTCGGACACTTGTTCTCTGCAGGTGTTTGAAACCAGGGGAGCCTTCAACAGAAGCCTTGTAGAAGTGAGGGGCTTGCTCTGGCTCTGAGGAGCTGCTGAGCTTGCAGGGATGACCAGAGATGGGTGTAATTAAGGCAGAGGTGGCTCAAAGCACTGCAGCAGCATGAAGCATTACTTTTGAGTTTGACACAGCCACGCATTGGCTCTTTGAAAGCACATTTGAAACAATTCCCTCTGGTTTGTGAAAGAAGCAGGTATTTATTTCCTACGGTTGAAGTAGTCAGAAAAAATCTCGCCTTCAGCTAAACAGGGAGGGTGACACAGCCCTGTCTCGCTCGTGTCTGTCCTTTCAGGCTGGGCACTGCTCACTGACTGGGGACGATGATCACTTGCTCAAGCGGCCTCGTCCCTCTCTCTGCTGGCTGCCCTGCCTTCAGGTCTGCCGCCAAAATCGCGTGTTCGCACTGCCAAAATCAGCCAGGCTGACGAAAGGTCTCCATGCCTGAGAGACAGCAAGCTAACCTCCGTCAGGCTCCGAGAACATGGCAGAGCGCAGCTGCCTCTGCTGCCAGCTCAGCACAGTGATATCCTCAAGGACAATGTGGACAAACTGCTGGAGGAGAGATGAGGATGGAAGAGAAGCCAAACCAGAGGTCCACCTACCCGATCTCCCGCTGGGGTCAAAAGCAGCCCAATAGCAAACTCTGCCTGTATCCTCACATTTCTGTTTGCCTTGATACCCTTTTCTTCTACAGATCCATCTAATCACTTGAAGCCCATTTAGCCTGGCACCTGCTATCTCCCCTAGCACTGACTTCCACAGTTTAATTGCACATGACATGAAAAGAGTAATCCCTTCTGGTTTAAAATAGCTCCCTGGTTATTTTATTTGCTACCCTATAGTTCTTGTGGTTTTAGAGACAAGAAGATTCATTCTGTGTTCATCACTTCCCTGACACTTAGGATTTCACAAGCTTCTGTCATATCACCCCTTCCCATGATAAGTTTCGAATCTTAAGAGCTTTGGTCTTATCTCTGAACAGAAGATGTTCTGACTATGTACAGAAGATGTTCCATGACCATCCTGATTGCTCTTCCTGGGCCTTTTTCCGTTCTAGAGAGATGCTTCTAAGACAGGCTGAGTCAAGTTGCACAAAATATTCAAGATGCTCCTTGCCCGTACCTAAAAGAGCTCTTAAAGATCTAAATAACTGTATAATGATGTTTTCGGTTTCCTTCTCTATTTCATTCCAAATAATTCCCCAAATCTTGTTAGCTTTGTTGAATGTCACTACTAAGTGACAGATTGGCATTTTTAAGAGAGCTATTCAGAATGAAGCGCGAGTGAAAACAGCTAATTTAAAGCCTGTCACGATGTACGTATTTTTAGTGCTGTTTCTCCCCCTCATCCATTACCCTTGAACTTTTATCTGCCGTTTCATCACACCATCACTTGCTATCACGGCATCTCCCTGTCAGTCTTCACAGCCAGCTCTAACAATGACTATCCAGAATAACTAGATGTCATCACCAATCTCTCTGACTGCACTCTTTTTCTGGTCACTTAGGACTACATTGGACAGCCCAGGCCATGCTGTGGATTCTGGTTTAACTGCACTAGCGACTCCTCTCCATTGTGAAAGCTGTTTTCCTACTTTCCTGATTGTCTAGCTAGTTATTTACAAGAGGCCACCCAACCAAAGCGACTTATGAGCTTCTTTATGAGTTAATGGCTCTAATCAAAAGCTGTTTAGCAATTGAAACACAAGGTAGTGACGGGATCACCTTATCTGCGTGTTTGTTGTCTCCTCTGCAAGACTTGCGGATCAGTGAGGCATGAGTTGCCTCTGCAAAAGCTGTATCGACCCTTCCTCCTCATGTTCAGCCACCCAACCATGGTCAATTTTTCAGCGCAAAGAAAGCGGTCAATGATGAGATCACTCAACTCCACGTGGAGGACAGCGAAATCCAACAGGCACTGAGACAAACGCAGCTCAGCAGCACTCTGACAACGCGCCCAGGCTGGTACAGAGGCAGTAACTGCAGACCAGCCAACTGGTGGGTACCTCTTGCATATGAGACCATGGAATGTGGGGCCCTGGCAGCACCCGGCATCTGAGCTGCACCA
This sequence comes from Coracias cyanogaster, assembly GCA_033124195.1. NCBI lineage: Eukaryota > Metazoa > Chordata > Aves > Coraciiformes > Coraciidae > Coracias > Coracias cyanogaster. The sequence goes on from JAVSBS010002184.1 coordinate 10,219, forward strand.
GCGTGAGTAGCAGAGCTGAGGACAACAGCAGGGACCTAAGGTGAGTGAGCAGCAGAGGACCCGACTTGTGCCTTCTGACTTGGTAACAGTGCTGGTAGGAGGCTCAGGAGGAGTGGGAATGTGCAGTGTAACATAGGCACAGCACAGGAGGAACACCAGCTACCACCGCCACAGCACATCAGGGCACTGGGCTCTCTGACCCACACCTCCTGCGTGCTACGGATGTGTCCCGCACCCAAAAATGCCCAGCTCTACTGGCATTGCTACTTTCAGAGGTCTATCTTACAGAAAAGAAAGCAACCAGCAATTTGACGAGTAAGCTCCCACTGCTGGCACAGGTCAGGAGAGAAGCCCAGCCACGAAGGTCTGCAGATCAGCAGTAAGCAAAATGCACCATCTGAGAACCTCAGATCCCTCAGTGCAGAGGGCAAGAGGTGACACCCTGAGCTCACAAGGGGAAACACCAGCCAGCCCTTGTTGCTCATGCTCACAAGATGCCAGCACATAGATCGCTCTACCTTGTGTGTTCAACTCAGGGACCCTTCTTCTCCCACCCCTGCCAAGTTCATGCCACCAGGGACAGGTCAACTCCAACAGGGCCAGAAAAATCCCTACTGTCATTTACAGACTTATTGTGGCCTCTTTGAACTCTTCAGATCAGGAGCTCAGCAAAGAATCTGCCCTCAGCCACATTGGGAGACTTATTTTTAAAAAGGTAACAATAATAAAACAGGCTACAAAGAGGAACCCTGCTGCTGGAGTCTCCGGATGGAGCCTGGGAACACACTTGAGTCACCTCCTCCCTGGGAGGGCACAGCAGTGCTGGGCTCCTGTCATCCCACAGCCCTGAGTGACACGGACAGACACCCTCCCCGTGCCACTCACCGCCTCTCCCCATGGCCGGCGCTTGTCCTGCTAACCCACAGACAGGAATTTGCTCCAGGTGAAGCCAAACGACTCAGTGCCTGTCACTGCAAACACCCATCTTCTGGCTCTGTTATTGCTTTCAAAGAGACTCTCCAAAAAGATAAATGGCAGAAAGAAGGAAGCCACTACTTTCCTAATGTCCTTTCTAAGAAACGTCTGGTCCTGGCATCTGTGATACTGCCTAGGTGAACATGAGCTGTGTGGGGCTGCCACCAACTACAAACCCCATCCCGTGCAATTAGAGAGGACCTTGCTCACTCAACTGACAGCCCACCAGAGCCGAGAGGCTTCTCCCCAGCTGAGCAGGAAGCCGATACACACTCTGAAAAGCTGCTGTTAGTGCTGGAGGTACTCACAGTACTCGATGCCCAAGACGATGTCTCGGAAGTAGAGCCGAGCCTCCTCCTCACTGAAGGGCTGGTCACTCGGTACCTCCATGACAGGCCTGGTAGGAAGAGGAAGAGTAACTCAGTACATTTCAGAATGGCAGTAACACTCCTTGCTGGAGGAGTTGCATGTTCTCCATCACCATGTCCCCAGCACTGAGCACGAGGCTCCCAAGAAGTTCTAGGTGCTGGACACAGGATGAAGGTGCAGCCATCCCTTCTGGACGTGGTGATACCTAGGTTAGTAAGCTTGGCTAGCGGTGACGGGTGGCTTTGCACAGTCCCTGAGCCAGCGTGAGCCACAGAGCCCTCCAACATCAGGATACTGCTGCTGTCTGCACAAAATAAGGCAAACACACTTCACAGAGTCCTGCTGGGAGAAGCGCAGTGAAAGAACAAAACTGGATCTGGCCTTTGGTTTCCTGCTAAAGCTGCTCATGGCTGGGAGCAGCAGCATCGCGTGGAGGTACCAGGCAGCAGTGGGGACGGAGTGCCCGTTGCTGTGCACTGGATGCCATGCCTGCTGGGGCTCAGTCCTGAAGCAACATCAGTGTGCAGCTAGCCTAAACCAAGGCAGACTCTACACACGAACCACCAGCTCAAAGGTTAAGTGGGAATATTTTCAGTGCATTGTGAAAAACTGCTTTGAAAGCCTATTTAGCTGTTCAGAGTTCAGCCGCCACCAGAACTCCACTGATTTAGCCCTCAACAGCCAAGGTTACCTGGTCAGCTTCTCCCCTCCTTTCCTTTGTAAGCCGCCACTGCTGAGAGATGCACAGTATCCTCTAAAAGCCCCTCTTCTGCCTGTGCCTGCTGAAAGCTGAGGGCAAAGAGGCTGTAAGAGCCAGTTGGCATCTTCTGTTCCCCAGCAGATGAAAGGCAGGAGCTACAGACCTCACTGCACCAGGGGTTAATCCTGCTTGTGCTCGGCAGCTTGACCTCCCCTTTGAACATACACCCACTGCCTCGAGCTGGATTTTAGTGACTGCTCCTGAGACACAGACCAGCCAAACCCTGGTGGAGAACAGCCCATCGCCAAAACCAGGCTCTGCAGCATCTCCCCTCAGCACCCAGCAGCAAATCCTTCCTGCAGCGCTTCTCTCCTCTGCCTCGCTGCCCATTTGATTGATGACCTTCCTCTCCCATTTGCATTTTTCTGCCACTGCCTCTCCTCCCTCTTCATGCACGTTCTGCTGCTGAAACCAGGGAGAAACAATGTGAGCAGGAGGACTGGCAGAGCCACTAATGGAGTCTAATTGCCTTCTGCTAGAGGCAGAGGGCTGCGCTCGCCAGAGCTGCGCCTTCCCTGGCCACAGCTGATTACAGGAGGTTTTTTTTCCTCCCTCTCTCCTACAGGATAGTCAACAGCCCGGTCACCAGGGAGACTGGAGAGCCTCCCACCAGCAACCTTCTGGAGACAGCAGCCTGCAAGAGGCTTGTTCATGGGGCCAGAGAGAAAAATAAGCCTGCTGGGAATCTCACCCATCCTGGGCCCAGCTCTGCCAACCTCGCTGTGACTCTGCAGAGCTGCAGAATCAGTGCAGGTGTAGAAAAACCAGTGAGGAGACTCCCACCACCTTATCCCTTCTCCTGCTATGAAAAAGTGTGCTAATAAAACAGTGTCCCACGATACGTTAGTGCTGGGGACAAAATAAGGCAGCGGGTGGCAAGCAAATGTTGATGCAACCACACGCCCCTGTGCCAAAGGAAGCCACGACGTGGCTGTTACCCCAGCAGAGTATTCCTGTTGAAACCTTTCCTTCCAGGTAGGTGATGGGGAATTGGCATCAGTTTTTCAAAACCCACCACCAGGACATGTCCTCCCAGCCCATTTGGAGTCACTGCATCATTCTAGGCTGTAACAGTTGCAAAGGCAACTGGATTTTGCCTCCTCTGCACTTGCCTGCAGGCAGCGGTTTGCCCCGTTGTACGTATCAAACTTCCACTTCACCTAGGAAGCTGAGAATGAACACCAAAAATTACACTACAAGGGATCCCAGGAGGGCTACTTACCCTTTCCTCAGGAGGTCAAACACTGCAAGGAAAGGAAATCAAACCATCAATGAATCAGAAAGAGGAGACTGGGCTTATTCAGTTTTTAGCACCTACAAACTCACATCCATTCCCATACCTGCAAAATCAATTTATCTCCACTCGTTTCTCTTCTCTCCCCCATGACAAAGAGACCAGAAGATGCAGAAAGAAAATACTCATCTCTTCAGCACAAAGACAAATATCCCCACTTCCCGCCAGCTCCACGCAGGGAGACAGCGGGTGCTAATTTATCAGCCACGTTTCTGCTGCTCCTCGTGTCAGCCCTTGCTGATTTGAACCCTGTCTTATTCAGTACCTTCAGGGAGGGTGTTTGCTGTGATATTTCTGCTCAGTTGCTGATACCGAACGCGATGCTGTAAGAACATGTTGCTCCGTTTCTGCTGTGTCAATCAGCAGCACAGCTACATGGCTGCCAGAGGTAAACACCCCCTGGCAGAAGCACACGAGGTTTTGTGTCTGATTAAAGAGTTTGTGGAAATGTGTTCTTCTGATCCTGCCTCTGACCTGTTCTGCAAACAGGAGAAGGATCTGCCTTTATCTCCTTGTAGGAGAGCTCTTTCCTCATGGATTACTAAGGGACTTCTTGCACCTCCCAAGAAATCCGAGCAGATCGCCCGCCCCAAAGCACCAGGCAGCCCGCTTGCAGCTGGGATGTTAGACCAGCTGAAGGTACCGACACAAGCCAGCCCCCACTGCCTCATCTTGCTGTCCAGGCTGAAGAACCTGCAGCTTGTGGCAACGTTTCATTATTCGATCACCTTGTGCCACTGCCGGTTGCTCAGTCTCAATCAGCACCCTCCATCCCCTGCTTCCTCCCCAGTGGGCAGGCAGCAGAGCCTTCACTGCTGTGATTAATGGCAGCAGCAGTTAGCAAAGAGCAAACTCCGCCTTCTGCAGCTTTGCGTTGTAGTGGGGGGCATTTCTGGACGGAGAAAGGGGCTGTCATCATCGGCTGGGTCAGCAGTAGGAGGGAGGACACCCACTTGCAGAAGGCTCAATCCTGAGCAGCGCACAGCACCCACAGCTTCCCCTTGCTGCTGAGGGAACCGCAGAGCTTGATCAGCCTGGGCAGAGGTGATGGGGCATGGACAACACGGACACAGTCACTGTTCACTGCCCAGGGCAACCTCCCCAGGACCCCCATAGGTCCAAGAGATTTCCCAGTTGTCCTGCCGCTATTGCTGCCATTTCTGGGACAACTACCTTGCTCCATAGGGAGAGCTGTTTGTTTGCTTGCTTTTCCTTTTCACGGCTTTTTCCTCATGCATTTATTTTCATTCAACAACAACAAAAGCTTAGTAGCTCATCTCTCCCCTTCTCTCCATCCCCAGGAGTTCAGGCCTTTAATCGAGGACCTCAGCTGCCCTCCCCAGCACTCATGCATCTGCCTTGGCTGCCACTCTGTGATGCTGGCAGAGAGTCGCTGGGGCTTCAGCCGAAAGGGAGAAGTGGCCTTTCAAAGGCAAAGAGCTTCATCTGCTAGGCTTTCACAGGCGGCTTCAAAAGTGGCCCATAATTATTTCATGAGCAGCAGCCTTTGAGCCTGTCTCCTCAGGAAATGTTACGGGGAAGGAGAGATGTAATAGAGTCAGACATCCCTCTGCTCAGGCCAATCTCAGAGGCCACCTCAGTGCCTCCTGGGCCTGTCCCTCCAGGTTTTGCCCAAATGGGGGTTAAGCTGTGCCTAGCAATTCCAAGGTTTAGGGGAGAGGAAGGCAAAAATGGGTGGAAATTCCTCACCCTCTGCAAAAGACATGGTGAATTACGGCCTCCCACCTGAGCACCCCACGGCAGGGGCTGGGCTCAGAGGCCAAAGGAGTGCTTCTGAGGAGGTCCCAAGGCTTAGCAGGGTAGTCAATGTCTCTGTGGCGGTCAGAGGGAACACTCTGAGACAAGACTTCTCTCCAGGGTCACTACCACTATCCACAGCCTACACAAGGAGGCTGGAGAGACCAGCCTCTTAGCAGGACAAGAAACCATCCCGCACCCTTCCCTTCTCTCCTGATTCTAGGACCAGAACCAACAGATATTCAGGGGAGGGCAGAGCCACTGTCATGTCTTTTTAGTGTCCCCATGGCAAGGAGATGTGTGGAGCTGTACCAAGACTCAGATATTGGAACAGGCTGCCCAGGGAGGTGGTTGAGTCACCAACCTCAGATGTGTTTAAGGGTGGTTTGGATGTGGTGTTGGGGGATACGGTTTAGGGGAGAACTTTGTAGAGTAGGTTTGATGGTTGGACTCGATGATCCCAAGGGTCTTTTCCAACCTGAATGATTCTGTGATTCTCTGAGACATCAGCCTGCCTCACCCTTCTGCAAGGGGCCCTTCCACCCCAGCTGCCTTCACAGCATTTAACTTCTCAGAAGAAGTAAGTCTGCTGAAGTTGGCACAAGTTTCCTGCTGGTATTGACCTCAAGCCCTGGTATGTGATACCTGCATCACTAGGTCTAAGCCCAGATGTTCTGTTAGTGTACGTGACTCACATACCCATGTACAAGTTGTCCTCTGCAGGATCATCAAGGACCTGTAATTGATAACAGAGAGATAAGGGGAGAAGGGGAAAAAAAAAGAAAAACAGTAGGAAAAAAAGAAGATATTTTAAATCAGGTAACATTTTACTGCTCCCTGTACGCTCTGTGGAGCTGCAGAGCGTGGAGAACGACTCAGGCTAACACTTAGAGATTCCAGTAGAGAGAGGGCCTTTGAAGGACACAGATTTTCCTCTCTCCAGAAAAAACCTGTATTTGGAGAACCAGCCCACCAATAAAGGCACTGCTTCTCCTCACCTGACCTCAGCCAGCACCGAACACAGCACCGAGGCCTCGCACTTGTGCACCTTCCCAGGCTTGTCTACACCCAAGTTCCTCTGGCCAAAGCTTGCTGTTATTTCTACCAGTACAGGCAGCTGCCTTCTCCTGGGCACCAGCCCAAGGCCCAGAATCAGTAGGTCAGTTTATCACACAATTCATAGAATCACAGACCAGTTTGGGTTCAAAGGGACCTTTAAAGGCCATCTTGTCTGCACCCCTGCAGTCAGCAGGGACAACTTCAACGAGAGCAGGTTGCTCAGAGCTCTGTCCATCCTGACCTATTGGTATGGTCTTGCTTGGAATCAGCAGCCTAAATTTCTGCACAACTATTTTAAATCAATTTGGCTGAAGTAGGAGCAGTTGAAGAAAGATCCTTTCGTTACAAGACAAACCAGCCTAGGGTGGAGAAGCAGCTCACCTCTATCAGCTTAACAATGTTGACATGGTCCAGCTTCTTTAAGATGGCTATTTCCTGATAGACTCTGTCCAGTGGTGCCATGGGTTTTGGCTGTTCTCCGGAGGATGCTTTCGACCCTCTGGGAGGAGGCCGACCTGCAATCATGATAACACAGTGAAGAAAAACTCATTTTTCAGCAGTGCCTGGCATGCAGGAGAGAGCAGCCACTGGCCCCTCTGCAGAATACCTCCAGCTATTCTGGAAGATCTCATCACCTTCTTATCAGCCCAAAGCATTACAGTTTCCACCCAAAACTGAGATTTCCAAGCTCCACTCAGACCAGCTCCTCCCAGCTTCCCAGCCTGGCCTGTCTGCCAGGCCCCAAGGCCCTGCCACTGGAGCAAGGTGCCATCTAAGGGGGTGGAAGAGCCCCTGTGAGGAAGGGGTCCTACCCTCCTAAACTTCCAGCACCTGATTAGGTTTCATAAGTGAACATTGAAGAGTCAGCACTTCAAAGTGACTCAGCCAATTAAAGCCAGGACTAATTACCACCTGTGTTGAATTTCCTTCTGGTTGTACCAGCCCTTCCACTACCCACCGCATTTTAACCAGCCCCCAGCTACTGGGGTAGCTTCCAAATGAGGCCAAGTTCTGCAGCCCCTGCAGACAACATTTCTACAGGGAGACTGGCCTGGCTGAGGACAACCGGCAGATCTCTAAACGCAAGATACCCACGTGGAAATCCATACTGCTTCAAGAGCTTCTTTTTGGAGAGGACTTTCATAGCCTGAAGGAAGAAGAAAAAGCAGTGTTAAAACTGAACAAGAGCCAAAATGCTCATTGTTGTGACCCGGGGCTATGCTGGGCATCAGAGACTGGCTCAGGTCTGCTCCTTGACCTAGAGAAGAAGTCTTCTGGTTAGTGGTGGCCACAACAGATACACACAGACGCTCACCCAGGCTCTCCTACAGGCTGACCGTTGGTTTCATTTATCTTTTTCCCATGAAAAAATAAATGAGTTTGATTTATTTTAAACTGGACAAAGAAAAAGGAGCCCAATTTCTGCATTTGGGACAGGAGCTTGACAGAAGTGGTTGGTTCCTCTAGCTAATCTTTATGCACTTGGTTTTGGATGATGCTATGGCCATGCTGCAAGTCAGAACCACTTCCAGGCTGCTCTCCCTTTATGTTGCCAGAGGATCTAGGAAGGAAAAGAGCTGGAGTTTCACAGCCATTCCACTAACACCCTTTCAACCTACATCACAGTCCTGGGACAGGGTGAGGACACGGCCCTCCCACCAGCCCTGCACCACCTGGGGAAGCCTTTTGTATTCTCAGGGACTATTTTTGACCCATAAACCTCTTCCATGCTGCCAGAGCAATAGAGAGGACGTGCTGCGTGATCCAGCACCATGCCCAAGACCATGAGTGAGATACTTTGCAGGCATCCACCCCTGCCCCATCAGAAAATGGTGGAACCAGCTCTGTGCAGGAGCATGGACAAGGCACAGAGAGGGCAGCACATTCTTCCCAACGGCTTCCTTCCCTTCTCATACCCAATCATTTGCTGCACCACTGCAAACCCGGGCAGCTGAGGTGTGGGACGGGGTCAGGGTAATTTTTTTTGCCATCCAACTGGCATTAGCATAATGGCAAAAGGCAATCTGAATTTAATAAACAGTCTCTGCGCCTCCATCTGCTCTCTGCGTTAATAACCTTTCCGAGGGCCACTCAAACAGCCCTGAGTGGCCCATCAGATAAATATTTCATGAGAAACCAGCTCATGGTACAATTTGCTTAGGAAAACAGGCTATGCCCCCAGGAGCCAGGACAGTCACTCCCTCTTTCCCCTAGAATGGGCAGTTACTCCTGTTAATTAAGCATTCAAATCTGTAATTCACACTGGAGTGACCCCTGCAAAATATAATTAACCAAGGACTCCCACAGGACACAAATGCCAAGGAATTTTACATTAATATCATGGAGGCGGGCTCTACACGCTACCTGTTTTTAACACATACACCAGGAACAAGTCACCAAAATCATTTCTTTGAGCTCCCTCCCAAGCTGTTTCTCCTGGTAGCCCCAGGATCCCCACCTCCCGTCAGTGCTCCCGCTGCAGCCAGGTTCACGGCTCGCTGAAAGGATTGTTATTTTTGGTGCTGATCCAGTGACATCCTCTGGATTTGCACCCGTGTAATTGAGGAGAGACACTGTGTAGTTCTCAATCCTGCCTGGCAGCTCTCGAGCCAACTGTTGGAAATGATGGTGTTGAGGGATAGACTCAGAAGTGCTTATCGTTTACTCAGCACAGCACTGTGTCCAATACAGACAGCCAAGTGATTCATGGTCTGCCGAAAGAGGATCTGAGATGTGCACAACCACCTCCAAGGATGGCCAGGACCAAGGCTGGAGGACTTCCTACGCTCCTCACTTTTATCTCTCCATAATGAAAATTTATGGGAAAAATCAAAGGAATTCATACAACTATTTTTCTTTCAACCAGTGCCACAGCCCGGGAGGAGAAGGCTCCTCTTATACCAATCCCACCTTGAGTCCTTTCTGCCTTCTGACAAGGAGCTTTAAAAAAAAAAAAGAACCAGAAGATACATTTTGCTGCCAAGAGCTCCCAAGCTGCATCAATACTTGAGGAACCCAGCCTGAGGAACTGAACCATCACCACCAGCCCTGCCTGCATCAGGCTCGTCCTTCCCAGGGCAGGCTCTGGGGAAAGGCTGGAGGGAGCAGGAAGGTACAGAGAGCAGCGATGGCAAGAACTGCTCTCTGGGACAGAAATGGAGGGAAAGAGAGCTACAGCTGTCACTCAGATTCCCTGAAGGTTGCTACGAGCGACAATGGGGAGATGAATGGGGGTTAATGCATCATAGAATCATAGATAGTTTAGGTTGGAAAAGACCTTTCAGACCATCAAGTCCAACTGCTAACCCAGCACTGCCAGAGCACCGCTGACCCCTGGCCCTCAGCACCACATCTCCATGGCTTGGAAACCCCTCCAGGGATGGGGACTCCACCACTGCCCTGC
>JAVSBS010002185.1:13311-42116 GCA_033124195.1 Coracias cyanogaster
GCTTGGAGGAGACTGAGGGGTGACCTCATTAATGTTTATAAACATGTAAAGGGTGAGTGTCAGGAGGATGGAGCCAGGCTCGTGACACCCAATGATAGGACAAGGGGCAACGGGTGCAAGCTGGAATATAGGAGGTTCCACATAAATATGAGAAAAAACTTCTTCACGGTGAGCGCTACAGGCTGCCCAGAGAGGTTGTGGAGTCTCCTTCTCTGGAGACATTCAAAACCTGCCTGGACACATTCCTGTGTGACCTGGTCTAGGAGATCCTGCTCCGGCAGGGGGATTGGACTGGATGATCTTTCGAGGTCCCTTCCAATCCCTAGCACTCTGAGATTCTGTGATTCTGTGAGTACAGAATTGATAGAAATTTTCTTCTGCTTCATTCCCCCCCCCCCCCCTTTGTTTACTTATTTATTCATTTATTATCAAAGTAGAAACATTAATGGAAGGAAAAGGAGAAAGAGAGAAGAGACAGAGAAGAGAAAGAAACTAAAGAAAGGGAAAGGAGGAAAAAACAGCCAAAGAAGACAAAAATAATATAAATGACATTATGGATATCGAAACACAACATGAATTAGGGCAAGGTCCTCAAATCTCTGTAGGCACACACAGAATGGAATTGCTCACGTCTAACTCTATGTATCTAAGATGAATCTAAACTGAACTATCACCTTTAACTCACTCAGTCATGGAAAAAAACAGGCACTTCCAGAGGCTGAGCTGACCTGTATAACAGAGGCATCTAAGACATACGGAATGCATTGCCTTATGGAGGTGCCCTGGTCTCTCAGTTTGACCATAGACGACGACTAGACTGCTTAGATTAAATACGAGACTTTAGACAGCTAAAGGCAAACAAGCTGAGTCTCACCGCATGTGTCCTGTGCATGGACTGCAGCTGCATCTGGGAGGAAGAGGGAGAGTGCTAGGGTGGAAGGGGAAAGAAAAAGTTAAACATTCCCAGGATTAAATGAGCGACGTATGATGTGGCTGAAGACCAGCTTGTCAGACTGAACACCTCGATGTCTGGCAAGTTAATGCAAATGAGAGAGTACACAAATTTTGAGGCAAAGGTAGCTGCAATCCAGTTCTAAAGACTTTGTAGGTTTCTCAGAGGTGCTTAAGAGAAGTGAAATGACCACGATGATTCAGGGGAACCAAGTTATGCTCTATTACCAAGGCCACGTAGTCCATAATGTAAAAGATCTGGATCGAAGTCTCTAATAGCACACAGGGAACGAAAGAATTTGTGGGGCTGTCTCTGAATATGCTGAAAGGGAATCCTTTGGAAAAACACAATAAAGGTAGAATTTGATTCATACAAATTAAAACTGTGCCTCATTAAGAATCTTTGTGCACCCTGCTCAAGTAATGCTACGTAACCTCACTACAAATAGGATTGGCAACCATGTAGTAGTAGGAAAAGGAATGTTAAATCAGTGAAATAAAGTACTAAAAATAGAGTAAGAAGTTAACCAAATTGAAAGTAGAAAGATTCCATGGGGAAGAGAGAAAAAAAAAATAAAAATTGATCCATAGCATCTATTATTTATGCTACATGCCTACTTACCTACTGCTGGTATTGTTATAGGGTGGGGGACTTCTTTTCCCTGCTGTTCGATATCTAAGGTTTTCCTGAAGCTAGGCTTGTTTCCTGGACAAAACACCAACTACATTTACAAAAACCCTGGACTTATGGATCAGATGGAATCAGTTTGGAATAAGGAACTCATTCTGCGAGCAGAAAGCAGACTATAAATTACCATCCTGCCACAGTGACTGTGGGCCCTGATCCACCATGTGCAAGTAGACTCATTCACCCCTCTCATCCAGCCACAGAACAACCATTGGTGCTTCTCAGTAAAGTTATTTAGCAGCACCTCATCTAATTTTTGACGTTAACGATATAGCTGTATGCCTTTTGCCTTGTTGCTACACGCTGGCATTGCTGTCAGTGGTGAGAAACAGACCATGAAGTGAGATTTATCTGACCTATTTTAAACACCCTGTTTAGAATGAAGTAAGTTGTACTTAAGGATGTTGTTCTCTGGACTGGGTATATCTCCCCTGCCTGTGAAAGGAGCCTAGTATGGTTATCTTATCAAATCAGATGGATCCCGTGCTGTCTTGCTAAAAGTACAACCATTGTTGTGCTCTTCATAAAAAAAGGCAACTCTATTTCCCTACTCTTCAATTGCAAACAAGTCCAAAGGTCTCATTTGAGTCAGCTTGAGTCTTAGTCTTATTACCTATAGCTCTACTTTTTACTGCTAACCTCATCAAACCAAAAAAAATTCCCCTCTCTAACGGGTCTGAGGTATTCCAGGATCATCTTCTGACACCTGGGAATAATCTGAAAACAAGTTGGAAAAAAAAAGAGAAAGTGGGAGGTATCTTTTAAGGTCCTTGGCAAAAAATACATTAACACCAGTTGACTTTAATGGGTGGTAGCAGTTCTCTGTCATCTGACTTTTTGATTTAGGGCTCTTGCCTTGGTTTAACATGTGAGAGGTCAGCTTTCTTTCTCTTCATTGTTTTAAATACGTTTGTCCTACACAACACAGTAGCTCGCTTTTCAGTGATCTGGAGGAACAAAAAGATAATTTGCACTTTTTGTGTCTATGTACTTGTGAAGTCAATGAACTTCAAGCTAAAAACTTGAACGTATCTAGGAAACCTAACAATGATCTTTTATGGATTTCAAAGCTCCCACATTGTACAGAAAATTCAACGTCCTCCATACACTTTATATGAATGTACTTTTAATTCCATAAAAGTTAGATTTATTCTGTCATAACTGAAAATTAGCATGGTAAAAACAACAAAAATTTGTCAGGAACAGTATGTCTATGAGGAAACCACTGTCGCTTCTCCAGAGGCTGAAGACAGATTACTGCTTGTTGACTGCAGCTGTGACTGAAAACAAAGGCTTAACAAATATGAACTGGAAAATTTTGCCAAATAATTCTGACCTTCATGCAAAACCGAGCCTTGAAGATGAAACAGAACAGTCAAGGAGAGCCAAAAATCTCTACACTTGCTAACTTCTATAAGGTGGACATACAAGGTTGGAGAAAACCATCAGAGATGGTTTAGCTGTGCTCTAGAGAAGAAAGTTGGCAGTAGAAAGCAAAATAGTTCCATCAAAACCGTCTTTAAATGAACTGTGTCTTCAAGGCTTCACGTCCTCATCCTTTGTCTGTCTTAACCCTGGAGATCCTATTTTAACAAGATGGATTATTCTCACTGACTCCAGAGCATAGACTAATGTCATGCATTATGGGATAATTCTGATGGAGTGCAGTAACATAACTGTAGTGTAGAGGACAATATCATGTTTAGTGTGACAAACGTACCACATCAAATGAGATTCTTAAATGGTTTTCAATATAGGTTGACTGTTTGAAATGAAGACTACGCATGTCCAAATCCAGACATAAACTATCTGAGGATGTGAATAGCTCATTGTCCTTAAAACAAAAAAAAATGTTAGCAAAACTTGCAGAGTGTTTATTGTCACAGTCTGCCACAATAAATGGATTTCCAAGCATTATAGACAGGTCTTAGTCCTGCCAGCTGGCAGACCTCAGCATCCGAATAGCTACACTGAGTTTATATAATTTGCAGCTCTGAATCTTCACTTACATTGTTTTGCCTCACCTGCCTTGCATGTTATACGATATCCTTGCAGACAACAATACAAGTTTCAACCCATCTCTGTAACTTGCCTTAATGAAAAGAGAATGTTGCCTTTGTTGAAAGAGCCTGGGCTTGCATGTACTTAATCAGATGAACAACTCCAGTGTTTTCACTGGAAATATGTAAGAGCAATTCTGCTTTGGAAGTCTCTGGGTAATGACACAGCTGCACAGAAAATGAGGTACTAAGACTATGTTGTGAAACATATGCACAACTTTGGATAGGTCCAATCTTGGGGTAGAACACATATGCTTAAACCACCTTCCTTGAGACTTAATTCAATATTAAGCCATTGTAACCTGGTGGCCTTGGGTTGTGTACTGGCAGAAGAATTTGTTCCTGGGCAGTTAATTAATTACCTAGCTTGCACCACACATTTCCTTTTATGCACGGTGTTATTTACAAGATCCTCATGAGAAGTTCACCCTTCCAGGTCAAAATAAATTCTCCACTGTGCCAGCAGCATCTTTCTTGTCCCTTCCATACCTCAGGCTCTAAGGACTATGTTCTTGTTTTGAGTACACCCTAATAATTCTTCAGATGTAAAACTAATACCACTGGATGTGAAGCGTGCTGGTTGCTGAAGTGAGACACAAGAAATCAATGGCAAGAAGAAGTAAAGACACTAAGGGGAAATTAAACTCTTCTTGTTCTCCTGTGGTAGAGGCAAAAATGTGAATGGCAACAAAAAGTAAATGGAAGACCATGGATGCTGGTGTGCATCAAGCTTTGATGTAAATTGAAAGCATGTTCGAGATCAGAGATGTCAGAATTATTCCCCATTGTCTGCAGTCTCGCAACAACTGCTGCATGACCAGTTGCTTCAACCCCACGTTTGTCTTTACACTAAGTAACCAACTCAAAGGAAGAAAGGTGCAAACTGATTTAGGGACAAATAAGATTTCTGATCTACCCCTTTCAGCCTAACAATGCGTTCAAAACAAAAAATCTAGCCACGAGCAATGCAAGAGGGAAAGGGAAAACATCCAGAATGGTCTAATGGGGATGCTCCCAAGTTAGCCCTCAGTTGGAGGTTTATAAAAAATCATTTCCATGTCCAAAACCATTATCTTTCCCAGTAAGTAAGCTATCCTGATAAAGGATGCAACACTACACCCAAGTCCATGGGTAATTCATAAAGATGGATGGCCTTAGGCACTGGATGTTCTCTATCCTGCCGATCTCCATGACAACTGAAGTTTATCAATACAGAGCAGAATTAGGTTATTCACTTTGATGAAGTGCGGTGACTTTAGAGACACTTTTGAGGTCTGTACCCCTTCTTCTTTAGGAAGGCTACCTTTTTTTTACCAGTAAACTTCAACATGTGGCGAAAGATATAGTATGACAGAGAACTAAGTGCAGTCAGCTTCACACTGAAGTAAGAAGCTTTATATTGTCCACATCGCTCCAGTATTTGTGGTCTTTTAAAAAGCAATGCTGGAACAATTTTAGATATATATAACATTTCAGAGAGTCTATATGTAGGCAAAAACCTATATTTAGGTAGGTACCCACACACAGATGCAAACTCTTGTATGTAAACCACACTATTTTGAGCCTTTAGATGTTACAAGTGCTGTTGCATACCAGCTGTGGCAATCAAGCCATGATGTTTTAGGGACTGGCTTTTAAAGACATTTAGGTCTGACATATCCAGATATACGCTACTAACACTTCAACTGGAATTCATAAGACACTATGTAGCCTTTTTTTGTGCCTAAACCTCCCCAGAAACACGGTTGTTTAATCCAACCCTTGATAGAACTCTTGAGAGCGCATCAAGCTTTGCATTACTGTTTTTTTCTTAAAAAAAAAAAAGGAAGGAACGTTTCTACAGCAAGAACCACACTGTTGGATATAACATGGCATTGTTCTCTACCTTAATAACCTGCACACCTCCTTGATTTTTCTAGAGAAGGACTATCTATTAGTGGCTTCTCTTTTGATGCAAACCAGCTCTTTTTCAGTTTGTGGCTTGCTCTTGTAACAGATGGGGAAAAAAAAGTCTGTCCTTTTCTCATTTAGGACAACATCTGTGGACAAAGAATTTCATTCTCTAAGGCTACCACAGAGCATGGAGTTAAGTGGAAATGTTAAATCACCATTAGAGAACTGTCAAGCATGAAACTCAGGTAGATTTCAAAAAAGTCAGCTAGTTCATCAACCACATTCCTCTGCCCATATATCCATTGAAAGCATAAAATTGCCTTTAAAAATACCTTACAGCAATGTGCACAAATAGCATTTAAAGACAAAGTCAGCCTATCTTTCACTACTACTTCAAAATAGAAAATAAGAGGAGTCAGCCTCCATCATGCAGAGATTGCCAGTGCAGGCCAAGGCACAATGGACTTACACTCTAACCATCTTCTAAGGACTTCAAAATACCAGAAGCAGAGCATTTTTTAGCATTATATGTATCACGGACAATCTTGTAAACACAAGAAATAAGTTTTGTGATTGGTGATTTCAAAATCAGATACTGTCAAAGATCTGGTAAAGTGCTTGTATATCATTGGATGGAATTTCCTTTAGAAATACGACTTCGCTCATCTGGAATATCCCTTTGGCCCATGAAATAACAAAACCACTTTCAAGATGCACATAGTTTTAGGTCTAATCCCATTGTCACTGCAAGAATATGAAAGATGTGTACCAGAGGAGAGGACAGAGTTTAGGTTGGGAGGCTAGATTTAACCAAAGATGTACGTTCATGTTCCTCTACTGGCCACAGGCATCGGGAGGGATTTTGAGTAGCCCCCTTTGTGCCTCGTACCCTCAGCTGTTCAATGGGAATAACAGCTCACAGGAACATTATAAACACACTAAATATTCCACGCCATTTGGTTTTACAGTAGTTGAGACCACAGCAAAACTAGACAGAAAACCAAAGCAAAATAGGGTTTATAGGTACACTATCTGAAAATAAATATATCCCTGTGTAAATATATTATTTCTAATTATAGTTCATAGCCTACGTGATCTTACATTTCTAAAGAGTACACTCAATTATTTTCCAATCCCTACCTGAAAAGATTTGGCACAAATTAATACCTCTCTCCCACCAAAAAATTCCAAACTGGAAAACAAAAAACCACCAACCAATGCCCAAAACAATAATTTGTTTGGGGAAATGTAAATGAAAAGTGTAGTAGTTGTGAATGAGACCGTTTTCTCTAGAAATCCATCAAGAATTAGTGTGAACTAAAGTACCAAACTTTTATTCTCTTAACATGTCTTAGGAAAGAGAACTAGGTCCTTGCTGACCCCACACAGACAACATATGACCATTGTCTATGTTTTCCATTGTATTTTCTTGTGGTGGAAAAGGATCAGCCCAAGAACACGAGTTCCTTTCGTTGCTGGGGTAGTGGGCATTCCAGCACTCAACTGATAGTACCTGGGGTCAAGAAAATGGAAAGTGCCATACTCAAGAATACACCGCTCGTGAAACATATGTCATTTTCTTTTCAAAAATGAGACGTTCAGCACGGAGACCTTGCCAATAATTATTAATGCTGGCAGTCTGAGCACTTGCAGCAAGACAAAGCGGTAGCAGAATGAATCACCGAGTGTCCAGTGACTTTGGAGGTGAACTGTAGAGGAGTGTTGTTTACCAAAACGTTTGTGTTACAACATAGCTTCTCCTGCCCTAACCCTCTAGGTTGCACCATATGTAAAATCATACCTACCTATGATATATGCCATGTTTCTCCTTTCTTTCCAGCAAGATGCTGATTGGAGGAATGACGTAGACCTGAATTAGCTAGATATATGTGGGGTTTATTTTCTTTTCATTAATTTTTCAACATGTGATACCAAATTTATGAAGAATCTGTTAAAGCAAAAGCAGAAACAAGCTTCCCTCCCAAATTACACTATTCATGGTCAACTGGAAATAATTTTTAAAGAAATAAAATTGAGTTAAATGTGTTTGGTTGTTGAAAATGAATGAATAAGCAAAAAAGTTGATGGAAATGTGTGGCCCTTTTTAATCTTAAGGGTTATTCCAGCATGCATCTACATCATGCAGATCTACTTCAATACTGGAGTGCTTTATGCTAATGATACTTTTAGATCTTCTGTCTCTGATGAGTCTTTCAGCAATGCAACGATGCTCATGAAAATAATAGCGTGGATTTAAGCTTTATGTAGGCATTTTTAAAGGTACATGGCTTTTTTTTAGGGGGTGAACATACTCTCTGCAACAACTTGAGCAAAACCAGGACGCCCGAAAGCAGATTCTGACGTACTGTGTTACACACTATTGGCTGGATTTCCCATGGGAAAAGGAGTGAAAACTTGCCAGGTCAATTTATTATCTGTTTTCTGAAATTCCAGACAAGGAAGTGAAGTATGAAAATTCCTGTCAATAATATGGGCCTGACGTGACATACTGTGTGCTGAATATGTGTTTCCAGTCCCTAGAACAGCGAGTGCACATTGGATTCATGGACTTCTGATGAGGTGCTACCTGGCTTTCAGCGTAACAGTGTCCCTAAATAGTCTCCTACTTCTTCAAAATCTTTACAAACTGTGCAATTGGAGATTGCTAAAAATCAGGCAGTTCTTTCAGCTTGGAAACACGTTAAGTAAAATCTAACAGGATGGAATTCACAGGTATAAATATAAGACAATGTCATTTGTACTGTAGGATTTAGTATGTCATGTCTATAATCATGACACGTTAAAATCGTTTATGCAATTCATGCACCAGATGGGGCAAGAAAACCTGTCTGAACTATTCAGATCGTTGTCTTAATTACACTAGGAATGCTATCAATATCACGTCTTGCTTCCTCAGCACCTGAGGATCTCAGAACTTCTCACTCAGATACGTATCTCTTGCAAGACTTTATTGGTCTTGCTTTGGTTTGATGCTTAGTTTGGTAGAATTATCAGGATTGACACAAGATTAAGTGAAATCACAAGATGATTCAAGGAACAGTTATATCTTTTTTTATGCTTTTGGCAGTTCATTTCTAACACCAAAAAATAAATAATGAATATGACGACTTTTGGGAGGAAGTATGAAAAGCTGCTTGAGGTTCTCAGAAAAAAAACAAACCAAAACAAAATAAAAAAGAATTACAAAATCAAAATGAACATTATAAAGGGTGGCTTCTATTTCCTTTTTAATTCCTACCTCAGGTGCTTAGATATTTTTGATGAATCTAGCCCCCAATAATTTCAGCCATAAGGAGGAGTTTCTATCTAAAACATCAGTAAAAGAAAGATGGAGTTATTGTTCTCTCAGAGTTTTGAGCCATGTTTTCAGTCTGAAATGAGATCAGGAGCATGCAGGCAGCTTTGAGGGAGAACAAAATGTGTGAAGAAAGGCATGAGACTGGTAATGAATGACTGAACCTACAAGTTGAGAAGATGGAAGTTTATAATCACTAAAGCACTT
Source organism: Coracias cyanogaster (assembly GCA_033124195.1). NCBI lineage: Eukaryota > Metazoa > Chordata > Aves > Coraciiformes > Coraciidae > Coracias > Coracias cyanogaster. The sequence continues at coordinate 22,427 of JAVSBS010002185.1, forward strand.
GACTGCTGCAGAAAAATGTTCGGAATTAGCTGCACGTTTCCAGGTTTTTGTCAGCCTAAAGTCAAAGACTACTCCGTGTAACAGTCATCAGGTTATTTAGAGCGAAAGTCTGATTTTTTACGGGAGTAAAGCACTCATTATTGTGCTGCAAATTATACAAATTATTGTTTGATATTTTTAAAGCAAGCCTTCCATTCTATAGCGTCTACACTATATTAAGCATTTGTTCCCCAGCAGTGCACTCTTCTGTTGTGTTCCTGTCATAGCTTGCAGCTAACTTCAACAGTGAGGATTTTTAATAATGAATGCACAGTGGTGACAATATATAATTAATATTTGAATTTAAGCACACCCCTGAGGCTTTTAAAGTCAAATACAGTCTCAATACATTTGCAGAACCATCACTACAATGTCTATAAAATAGAACTGGAAGTAGATTTCCCTTATAAAAATAATTATTAAAAGGGTCTGAAAGTAAACATCTACCATACATAAAAGAAAAAAATAAACCCTACTCAAAGTCAACAGTGAAATTTTTGTGGGATCTTATATTTTCTTTTCTGATGGTGGAAATGCCAGCCCACAGTTTATTCCAAAAAGTAGAAGACTGATACCAGAATAAATCTCTATCAGTGTTGCAGATGCCATGTGATATTACCTTCAGAAACAGGCTGAACATCCTTCTTCCACCACAACTCATCTTGCACTTAGGGCAAAGTTCTTAAATGTGTTGTAGAATCAACATCCGGATGGATAATTTGGTCTAATGGAATGGTGTTTAATAGTTTGAAACAGCAAAATAGGACATGGAAAATGCTTAAAATGGACCACTGTCTGAATGCCACAGAGATTTCAATATGGTGACATAACCATACTATGATCTATCTTTTTCCTTTTTTACAACAGCTCTCTTTTTACAGGATATGTGTGCACAAATATGTCTTGCGTATATCTGTATAGACTTACAAATTTCATTTCTTTTTATAATTTCTGTGTGACTTTCCTGTTGTCGAATCTGTTTGGATAAACAACACTCCACTTCATAACACATACATAAATGCAAGATCAATTCATACACACCCATTTATAAAGTTGCAAAAAAATATGAAAAAATGGCAGCGAATGAAACAGAAAATATGATGTTTTCTCTTGGTTTCGGTGGCTAACTATACACATAGGAAAAAAATCAGTAAAACCCAGTCACCATATTGATCAGAAATGACAAGGATGTTTTAGAATCTAGTTAAATCGCTGGAGTCTATGGCATGCTTTGCTTCATATGTGACAGATGTGCAGCAGACACCAAACATGCACTGAGCAGGTCGTAATCAGAACTAGAGCCGCACATCTTGGATGCTAATTACAATCTAAAATTCAGTGGATGACTTCCCAGCAGCACGTACATGGGAAGTCTTCATGCAAGCCCGAGGCAAACCATGCACATAGTGAATCTATTCACTACACTTCCTCCTGAATTTTAATTCGGAGAGAATATCCACCTGTAGAATGAATTTGAAGCACTATATTTTTTGGCTGTGGAAACAGTGTAGAGCCAACTTCAAGGGTAGTACTTTGAGTAAGTGGATGTCTGGCTATAGAGATGAAAAAGTGATGCATAAAATATTATCACTTCATATAAATGTAAACATGACATTAGGAAAAGAAGTGAAGAAAAATAGGCAGCTGGAGAGCATACTTTTACCTGAAAATTGTCATTTAGATGGATAACATAATTATACCGTGAGTGTGGATACTTAAACTGAAAGTGATCACTGGATAACTTTTTAAACAAAAGTACTACAAAATCAGGATGTCCTAATTTACCCTGACATCTTCTGTTTTTATTTAAGGTTTGTATGACTTGCCTTTTTTCACCAGGAAGCCAGTGTGAAATGAAATAGTCTTACCTATGTTAGTGAGTGCTAGGAATCACTAAAGCTCACCAAAAAATTGCAAAGCAGATGTGTGTGGTGTTTAGGCTGAAAAGCCAGGAAAACACCAAATGTGCTGCCGCATATCTTAGTTATTCAAAATGATTATCTAGTTTTTACATGGCGAATGATTGCAAGTGCTCAAAATGGGAATGACAACCGCCTGATATGGCCAATCTCTGTCCTAGAATGAGGTGGAAAATAGCAAAAAAAGGATGTTGGCTTTAAAAAACTGCAAATCACACAGTTTTAAAAATTCTAAAGGAAAGCTATAGGTTTTATTGTGCATTTTTTAGCAATTCTAGGTGTGTGTGGGAATTGTTTCACTTGAATGGGATGTATTCAGAGTTATTAAAACAATAAACTTTAGGAGATCTGCTAAATTAGAATTCAGTCCAAAGATAATGAAAATTTTCCCCCGGATCTCATTGCTTTTAATGAACTTTGGACCACGTCCCCAGAACGTATGAAGCACAGCAGACTGTCCCTCAAATATAATAATATTTATGCCTGGTCAGTATATTAATTTCCAGATAACTGACCTGTAAAGAAGTTTTGTGGGTTTTTTAACCTTGTATTCATGCTTTTTTTTTTTTTAGACCTTTTAAGGAAAGGTGAAAGTTGGCATTAAATTTCACTTTAATGGGCTTTGGATTACAAAAAACTCAAAATCAACCAAATAAATTTAGTAGAAGCTGTGACTCTTTTTGAAAATCTAATTACTTCAGCTGAGGTATCTTTTTGACTTTGTCTTTTTTCCTATGTGTATGTTAGAAATCTAAATTGATCACTGCTTTATTTGTACTTACAAGTAAATGCTGGATTCATTGCCCCCGATATCAGGTGACTGGAGTTTCTGCACAAGTATCACAATTATGCCAATAAAAAGCACAAAGTTTATCTAGGGGAGAAAGAAATAGAAAAATTATAACGATATATTTTTTCAAGTGTAAGAATTAGACATTCCCAGTGACTCTTTTAAAATTCCCATATTCTTTTGGGGCAGCAGCTGGAGCCTGAACGAGGTACTTCAGAACCTCTCAGCAATTCATACACGGGCACTTAGCATAATTTGAGGCAAATTCAGAACCTCGACCAAAGAGAGCTCAGATACTTAGCTGACAATGGAGTATGTTGCACTACTACTAAAAGGAGGTTGTAGCGAGGCTGGTGTTGGTCTCTTTTCCCAAATTATTAATGATAGAATGAGAGGAAATGGCCTCAAGTTGCATCAGGGGAGGTTTAGATTAGATATTAGGAAGAAATTCTTCACCGAGAGAGTGGTTGGGCACTGGAACAGACTACCCAGGGAGGTGGTGGAGTCACCATCCCTGGAGGGGTTTAAAAAATGAGTAGATGTAGCACTTGAGGCTATAGTCTAGTGGCTAGAGATATGTTAGGATGAAGGTTGGACTAGATGATCCTGGTGGTCCTTTCCAACCATAATGATTCTATGATCTATGATTCTATGATTGTGATTAACTATGTTGTACTAACATGTTGGTATGGGTTTGGCCCAGGCCACCAAGCACTGTACAGATAAAGCCAAGGCACCGTTCTGAATAGCACTGGCCAAGGTCTGGTCCTGATCAGCAGTAAGCATAAGGCCATCTTACTTGGAGGAGAGGAGGGAGTTTAATCATGTAGGCTGGTGCTATGGTCTGCCACTTTCCTTCAGAGTGGTCCCAGTCCACTTTGTTTATTAACATAGACATAGTACTGATATCAAGGATCTGATCCTGACTAAATAATTTGCTTAGAGCTCAGGAATGTTCAACAAGATCCACACTCATCTGCCTCTCCTCATGGAGAATATTGTAAGGTAAATAGAAAGACTGAGTTTTCCTGAAGTTTGTTATTTCTTGGAATGATTAGTAAAGTGTGAAAAAGATAAATTTGGCTCTTGCATAGATATATAGTTTAAGTGCAAGTATTATCTAAAATATAATCTAAAAGACTACTTATTTCCAGACTTGCAGTAGTCCAAAACAATGTGCACTGGCTGCTTCTGAGACACCACTCTCCCTAAGATACATTTTTCCTAAATTTTCTCATAGGATCTCAAATATTATTATTCCTTTAAATCCTCAGCAAAACTATAGTGGGTCTTTTCTTTTGGTCTGCTTCATCAAACCTTGTATTTTAAATCTTCAAATTGCTTTTCCTTTTAGCTATTCATAATTCTGTGCAGAAACAGGAATATCTAGTGTTTTCTAACAGTTTTTTAAATACTTTTTTGACCAAAGTCTGTAAGATTATTACAAGGTTCAAGTTTTATGTGCCTTAAAGTTTTCAAAAAACTTCAGCTGCAAAATCTTGAACTATGTTATCTGTCCTCTTAAATATGCTGTTTGTAACCCAAGAATAGCAACAGCACATTGTGTTTCATTTGGCAGCTGGGTGAACAACAACATGAACAGACAGCAGACACTAAAAGGGGACTCAGGACTGAAAATAGGCTTTTTATTTTTTCCTACTTATTTTCTGGCAGATGGTTTCCAATAGAATCCCTCAAGTGTTTCCTACTATTTTGCAGGGAAGTAAGAATTTGAAGCATCCTTAGACCAGTCTTTGTGAAGGAGAGTAATGTTTTCAAATATCAGGTACGAAATATTAAAATAAGTCTGAAAATGCGTTTACAGGAATCAACAGTGTTGTTGCTAGTCATCATAACAATCATAGTAATTCCAATCATTCTGATGTTTATTTCTTCCTCTTTTTGTAAAGGAGCATACAAAAGTCAATGAACAGGTTTTGGTTTTTGTTGATGTGTGGTTAGCTGGAAATGAATCTTCATCTAAAAAATATTTTACAGATAAAATAGTGCAAGAAAGGCTCATGTTTGCTTGCTTATATTTTCCTTTATTTGGACATAGTGAGTTACTCAAAACAACAAATGTGTAAGACAGTGAATGCTGATCACAGCTGAGTTCAGATCTGGATTATTTATGGATAACCAAAGTGCAACTCAGCCAATCAAGATTCAACTTCAGATTATTCATCTGCTGAATACACTTCAGTAAAAGATTTCTACAGAACTCATTGAACCTTTCTAATGTTGATATAAGTTATGACAGTACCAAGAGTTCTCATGACATTAAAACTGAAAGGAGAGATGTCTGTAGAAACGTAACTCCTGAAGTATAATAATTTGGCATCAATGATAATGACTTTTCAAGACATTATAATGCTGGTGGGAAAAAATGCAGGAAGAATTTAATTTTAGCACACTCTTTCAGCCAGTCATGATTTTCCTAGGCCCTTCTAATTGAAAATATTTGTTCAGGTTTTTTTTTTTTCAGTTCACTGAATTTATACTTAATAGATAACATGTTTTGAACTACAATAAAGTCCTTTTTCAAAAGATTTTATAGGGCCTTTTGAGGATATTTGAGGGTAACAAGTTTCAAAATATATACTATGTCTCTAAGTAGTAATAAAAAGCACTAATACTTCAAAATTTTCAATTATATTATAGAATCATAGAATAGTTTGGGTTGGAAAGGACCTTTAAAAGTCATTTAGTCCAACCCCTCCGCACTTAGCAGGGACACCTTCAACTAGATCAGGTTGCTCAGAGCCCCATCCAACATGACCTTGAATGTTTCCAGGTATGGGGCACTACTATCTCTCTGGGCAACCTGGTCTAGTGTTTCATGATCATAATAAGAAAAAACTTCTTCCTTATATATTGTCTGATTCTAGCTCCTTTGGTTTAAAACCACTAACCCTTGTCCTATCACAAGCCCTACTAGAAAGTCTGCCCCCCTCTTTCTTATAAGCACTCTTTAAATACTGAAAGGCTGCAATAAGGTCTCACGGGAGCCTTCTCTAGGCTGAAGAAACCCAACTCTCTCAGCCTTTCCTCACAGGGAAGGTGTTCCAGCCCTCTGATAATTTTTGTGGCCTTCCTCTGGACCAGCTCCAACAAGTCTATGTCTTTCCTGTACTGAGGACTCCAGAGCTGGATGCATTACTTCAGGTGGGGTCTCACCAGAGTAGGGTAGAGTGGCAGAATCACCTCCCTCAACCTGCTGGCCATGTTTCTTTTGATGCAGCCCAGGATGCAGTTGGCTTTCTGGGCCACAAGAACACACTCTTGGCTCATGTCCAGATTTCCCTTCACCACTACCCCCAAATCTTTCTCTACAGGGCTGCTCTCAAGCCCTTCATCCCCTAGCTGGAGGTTGCCCTGACCCATGTACAGGACCTTGCACTTGATATTGTTGAGCTTCATGGGGCTCACATGGGCCCATTTCTAAAGCTTATCCAGGTTCCTCCGAATGGCATCTCGACCCTCACGTGCGTCAAACACACCACTCAGCACAGTGTCATCTGCAAATTCACTGAGGGTGCACTTGATCTCATGTTATTGATAAATGCATGAAAAGTCATCTCAGTCAGATAAAGTCTCTGATGAGTGGTAAAAAAAAAGAGTGATAAAAGGGAATAATTGCACCCATTTTTCTAAAGGGTAGAAAGGAGGACCCCAGGAGCTACCAACCTGTCAACCTCACCTCTGTGCCTGGGAACATCATGGAACAGATCCTCCTAGAAGCTAAGCTAAGGTTCATGGAGAACAGGGAGGTAATTCACAACAGACAGCATGGCTTCACCAAGGGCAAATCTTGCCTGACATACCTGTAGAAGCCCTTCCTGTTCTTCCCTGTGTCCCTGTCCAAGTTTAGCTCCAGCTTCACATTGACCTTCCTGACCCATCCCTACACAGCAAGACAACGTCCCTATACTCTTCCAAGGATACTTGTCCCTGCTTCCACTGCCTGTGCTGTTCCTTCTTGCCCTTTAGTTTGACCAGCAGATCTCAACTCAGCCATGCTGGTCTCTTGCCTTCCTTGCCTGATACCTTATACCTGGGGATCAAGAGCTCTTGCACTTTATGGAAAGCATCCTTAAAGATCTGCCAGCTCTGTTCTGCTCCTTTATCCCTGAGGGCAGTTTTCCAGGGTGTCCTACTGACTAATTCCTTGAAGAGCTGAAATTTTGCTTTCCTAAAATTCAGGGTCCTGACTTTACCCTTTGTCTCCTAGCCTGCAATCTCCAGCAGTGCTAAAGATAGGAGGTATAAAAAAATCTTTGGATACATGCTAATACAGACTAAATGAGAACATATGCTTACAAAACCAGCAGGAAGTTTAAAAAGATGGGACATGTTTCACAATTCTGAGATTTTAAGAGGTGAAAGAAGCGACATAGTAACAATGTGTGTGAATAACAGTGGAGGCATTCTGGCTCCAACAAATTGAACTGCAAAAACTTCAGTGACTAAAGCCTTTAAATCCTGGATTCATAAAAGCAATTTTTGACCAGAATCTTCAATAAATCATAGGTATTTCCAATTTTACTTGCTTGGAAGTCTGAACAAAGATTTTTGATCATGTTTAGCTGTCATGTTTAATACCTATAATTGACATTGATGGTGCTCTGAGTTTCTAGAATCCTAGATAGTAAAATTTTAGTCTTTTAGATAAAACTAAATAAGATTGTAAGGAAATTAGATCTTTGCTTGTGAAGACCTACAGCACCTACAGTTCAGCCCCTCAGAACAAAAATTTGCCTTTAGTAATAATGAAGTTGATTAACTGATGTTTTATTGCACACAGAGGTGCATCAGTTCAACTAACAATGTGAGACAAACCTGAAATGAGACGGCACAATGTGAAAAGACAGGCTTTTCAGGTTTCATCGTAGTGCAATAAGAACAGCTTTCAACTAAATCAAAGCAATAAATCTTGAAGTCAGAAGCAGAAATGAAACAGTGCCACACCAATTTAAAGGACTAAGTGTATAGATATAGACAGACAGACCTTAACATACAGAACTGTGTTTGCCCTGCTATAGTAATTAAAAAAATCTTAAACATGAGAGTAGGAAACTGACTTTTCAGCTATGCAAAATACCCCCATTTTTCTGGGAAAAATAATGCCTAATCTCATGGTGTTGAGATCAGCTGGCTATTCAGCACTGAATTCAATGAGAAATGAAGCCTAATGTCTGTTATGTGTAGTACTGCAATCACAGTAATATCTGTGAAGAATTAGTAATAAAAGGAAAGGTCTTGATGATTGAAGTAATACCATGGCATTCAAATTAGTGTTTTCCAGTGCCTTCAACCAGTACCAGTCTTTTTAAGGGCAAATACCTAGATTTAAGAGGTAAAATTATAAACTTGTTATTAAAGAGTAAAATCAGAAATTCCTTCTAAGAAACCCAGTTGTGACAAGACTTTGATTCCTCATTTATGTGATATCAATGATACAGCACTAAAGCCATCTGGTAATAAAATGACCATTCAGCTCCAAATGAGATAGAAGGTATAATGCATTTTTAAAAGAGATTAGCATTCATTTTCTCAAAGAATGTTCTCTGACTTTTACTTGAAATTAGGCCATGATTTCCTCACTCTGCAATCAGCTAATATAAACGCCAGTTATGAGTCAGTCAGATAGATAATGTACGCAAGCACAACTTCATCCAGCTGAATTATTTGAACATAAGACTCTAAGAAGACAAAGCTCTACAAAACTCCACTGAAGCATATGGTAATGTACATTTAGAAGGATGTTAACCTGTCATCTCCTCATGCCTTGCGACAACAATGTCGACCCTTGTTAAAATCTCATATTTTTTTGCTAACAGTTCTCCAAGTGTTCTCATTCTGAATGAATCAGAAAATTGTTCTTTACTCTGGTATTGTATCAACATACAGTACAGTCAGGTCAAGTTATTGCCCTGCTGAAACACACCTATGCAGACTGTGTAAGCTTTCCACCTCTTCCTTCCCACTCAAGTTTTCTAGTGTTTTCAGTAATGGAAATAGCCAACATTTTCAAGATTGACATATTAGGTTACATATGGATTCAAACAATGTGCAAGTGTCACATTGTATAATTTTTCTTTGTCCCATCTGTAAAACAAGAAATTTAAGAAATATAATTTCTTACAGAGGAGCAATGATGGATTGGTTTAGAAGACCAGTATCACTCAGCTATGGATCTCTCTAGTCTGATGTGCAATGGTTTTAGAAAAAACTCTAAAGTAAATGTAAAACTAAGAGAAATTATTGGACTATGAGACTAACTGCAATAAATATGATGAAAGATTGGTTAAGACATGTAATCAAAGATGCTGCTTAAAATAATAATTACAAAAAGGTATTTAAAACAGATTTAGGATTTCATATGTTATCTCTTCTCCAGCAATTTGTCACACAGAAGCTTGGTACTCAAACACAAGGATTGATTCACAGCTCTTAATAAATCCAATGCTTTTTGCCCACACACCTCCCCTTGAATTTCATTAAAGTATTATGTAAAAGTTGATTGATTAGCTTGGATGTGGTTATGCCAGCGAAACAGATATAAGCTTTTTCTTAATTAAGATACTTACAATACATATTTTACTAGCTAGATTTAACAAAACAGTAATAACTGAAAATAGTGTAACATAAAATAAACTATCACTACTTAACAACACAACACACACACGGAGACACACATACAGAATCACATCTTTACTTTTGGTTACTAATCTCCAGATACTGTTATTTACTTTGTTATCTTGTTTTGGTCAATCTAGTCAATATTTTCCTGGAAGCCATTCATGGCTTCCTTTCACCAGTCATGTTTAGTTCCTCTCTTTTATGGCCAATAGATTTAACAGTTGCTATATTCATATTTGGTTGTGGTATGATCAAGGTGCTAAGGCAGTGCAGTTAAGGTTACTCCACATTACCTGAAAGAAAAATGGGAAACAAGCAGCATAGATTTATGACACTAAGCATTATATTAAAAGTTTTCTCATGTATTCTAGGAGTCTGAGCTATCTGAAGCATTTTCTATATGGTGGTTTGACATTGAATTTTGCATCCACTGTTACACTGTGCTCTACATACAGGAAATATGAATTCACAGATACACATTAAAATACCATCATGTGGCAATTGGAAATTTATTGTGGACATCACCAAAAGAAATATGCCATTGAGAATCAAATTTAGTAGGGTGTGCTATAAACTTTAATGAGGTTAGCCTGAAAACTAGGAACAACAGTATTGATCATACAATCATAAAACCATTTAGTTTGAAAAAGACCCTTAATGTCAAGTTTAAATGTAATCCTAACATGGCCAAGTCCACTACTAAACAATAGAATCATGGAATGATAGGCACCGTGTTTACACTTCTTTTAAACACCTCCAGGGATACTGACTCCACCACTTCCTTTGGCAGCCTGTTCCAGTGCTTAATAACCCTTTTGTTAAGAATTTTTTCCTAGTGTCCAATCTAAACCTCCTCTGGCACAACTTGAGGACATTTCCTTTTGTCCTATAGTTTGTTACTTGAAAGAACAAGCCGACTTGCATCTTGTTGGAATCTCCTTTCAGGTAGAGGGCAATAAGGCCTTCCCTGAGCCTCCTCAACCCCAGTTGCCTCAGCTGCTCCTCAGAAGGCTTGTGCTTTAGACCCTTCACCAGCTTCTTTGCTCTTCTTTGGACATGCTCCAGAACCTCAGTGTCCTTCTTGCAGTGAGGGGCCCAAAATTGAGCATAGGGTTCGAGGTGTGGCCCCACCAGAGCAGAATACAGGGAGACAATCACTTCCTTAGTCCTGCTGGACACATCATTTCTGATACGAGTCGGGCTAATCAGTCTTCAATTACTGTAACAGTGGTGAGACACTGGAACAGGTTGCTCAGAGAAGTTGTGGATGCCCCATTCCTGCAAGTTTTCAAGGCCGGGTTGGATGGGGTTTTGAGCAATTTGATGTAGTGGAAGACGTCCCTCCCCATGGCAAGGGGATTGGAACTATATGAAATTTAAGGTCCTTTCCAACCCAAACCATTCTATGATTCTCTAGTGCTTTGAATAGAATTGCTGTTAACACTGTTGTCACCCAATTAGCCTTCAACTTGCTGTGTTTTAGATGCAAAAGACTGAACTTTCAGAAGAATGCCATAACAAGGAAGGAGTCATCAGGAAAGATGGAAAATCACTCATCCTAGAGAAGCTCATAGCCTACCAACACGGGACCTTTGCATTTAGATTCCCTTACATGGGTGTCATAGACCCGTGTTGTTGTTCCTGAGCAAAAGCACCAAAGTGAAAACAATCACCTACCATTCTGCTAGCAAGACAGTAAAATTCACCTTTTGTTTCTCTGTGGTAATGAAGACAACTAACCCCTAAAAGATTTGTTCCAAAAACTTAAGTATTTCTGAATTATATGATAATTTTTGGTTTTACTGAAAATATTATGGCAACCAGAACTGCAGCTTGCAGCGATACCATTATCTGTTGAATAATGCTCATTTTGATAGGTTCATCTACTATTAGTTCTATAAATGATCACCCTATAACCGTTACTGCAAAACCTCTGTAATCTATTTCACCGGTTAAAATTCTTGTGTATGTGAAAATTAAGAGAAGTCAGGCTTATTAAGCCACCTAGAGCTCCAGAGATTTTTTATGTTTATATAAACCACACCTGATAATCTAACTACAAATCTGTTTAAAACCAGCTAAATCCTGGTTTTCTCAGATCAACAAAATGAAGCATCTTTTCATTTTTTACATTTCTTTATTTATATATTATGTAATCTATTATGCAAATAAAGTTAAAGAAATATTATTGTGCTATATATGTACCAAACCATAGAAAATTATTATTCAAAGATCAAGAACAAAGTACAAAAAATGCAAATAAAATTCAAAAGAACAATGTAAATAAACAGTAGAATAGTATTATGGGAGGAGAAAACACTACTGAATGTTAGAAGTATAAATTGTATTGTTAAAGTGCAGTATGTTGACATAATTTTGATGTGCAAAACTTAACCTAAAGAAGGAAGAGCAAAGAAGTGAAAAAACCAAGGGTGACAGAACTGTGAAAAATCTTTCTTCATTTTCATTTAATTGAATGCTTCAGGTTTTTTAAACCGTTCCCTGTTAAGAAAACTAAATCACATTAATTTTTTAGAAGACTTGGAAAACAAGCAAAGCAAAGTTTTTTCAATCATTTGATTCTTTCAAGAGTTTGACCACATCATAATTTACAAGTCTCCCTTGTCTTAACTCAAAGTAGAAAATGACGGTTAAAATTTTCTTGCATCAACTGAAATGTGTTTTTTTCCCCCGTACCATTGACTACATAACATCTAGAGTACAGACAATATACTACTTTACTACCCAGCTTTTCAGTGCCAAAATAAAATTAATTATGTGGTTTTAAGAAAATCCCAAAAGTTCTTTCCAGCAGTGAAGGAGTATAATAATGGATGCTGTAATTATGTAAAGAATCATTTATATTTGGTATTGCCCAAGTACCACTAAGCTATATTGGCAAATATACTTGCATGCTATACCTGAATGCTATTCATAATCAGAATGTGCATTTGGTCAGTTCTGCTTTTGGAAGGCAAATGCCTTGGTTTTTGGCAGTGAAACAAAGGGGTTAGAAAAAGTAAGCTAATAGAGAGTTAGCTATTATGGAAGATTTTTTTGCATACATGTGCCCTCAGAACTCCTGATGAGCTATATTTTGGTGGCTCTGGTCCAGATGATCAGACAGTGTAAACACGCATTGACTTAACACTGGCTGTGATTCTTCCCATATGCTTGATTTGCTTCTGTCTCTTGAGTGTTAACCCTTCTTCACAGCCATAGACCTGTGGAAATGATGTCTTTCACTGACGACTTATTGTGAGACATTAGCTTATTTTTGTCTTGTAGATGAACTTTTATACTTTACCTTCAATAGCATTCAAGAAATCCTTTAGACAAGCTTGTGTTACATACTGTGTCCTTGGCTGTAGATGCATAATACAGGATTCAGTTGGAAACTAGGGTAACTAAATTCAGATACCCACCTGTAAGTGTCTGCATAGAAGTATTGGGTTTAGCTGGCAAGGTTTTGGTAGAAGGGGTCCTGCAGATCTGGTGGAGGCCCACAGATCTTTCTTGGTCTGGTGTCTGCTGTGAGAAGACATCAGAAGATTTGCCCATGTCAGACAGTCAAGTGTCAGCTTTGTCCAAGACAGCACCCCTCTACTGGTCAAAGCTGAGCTAATCAGTGATGGTGGTAGTGCCTCTGTGATAACATATAGCACTGGAATGGGCTCCCCAGGGAGGTTGTGGAGTCTCCTTCTCTGGACACCTTCAAGACCCATCTGGATGCGTTCCTGTGTAACCTGCCCTAGATTCTATGGTCCTGCTTGGCAAGGGGGTTGGACTTGATGATCTCCAGAGGTCCCTTCCAACACCTAACAGTGTTGGAAGCAGTAGAGACAAAATGTTATGAATGGACTGCAACTCCCATTCCCTAACCTCCTGTGTTGCTCAGGGTAAGAAGTAGAAGAGTCAGGAGTGAAGTTGAGCCCCAGGAGGGTGAAGGTGCTTTTTTGGTTGCAGTTTTGTCACCCTGTCCTGTGGAGTAGGGGAACTGATAGAATGACTTGGTGGCAACCTGGCAGCCAGCCAAGGTAAAGCCACAGTAACAGAAGGTAGGCCTCTCTGCTGCCGCTATAATTGCTGGAAGTCTATAAACCCAGTGAAACCCACAGAGAAGCCTGACAAACTGAACATGAGGAGAGTAATTTTCTTGTCATGCATACACATCTAGGGCCATTGGAAACACCCTAGGTACCTGATGTCTACCTACCATTCTAGTAGAGTATGGCTCCTCTAGGTTTGTTCCATATATGTTATCCTTACATAGACGTCTTAGATGCCCAGAACCACAGACAGTATTAGATAACTGTGTGTTGGTGGCTGAACGGAGACCCCTAGATGCTCACTTTAGGATGATATGAATCTCTCTGTAGTCTTCATTGATTTTAATGATCAGATTTCCACTGCTTATAATGGGAGACTAGACACATAGCTCATGGATAGACATATATGTAGATACCACTTGTATGATTCTTTTCCTCATGTGTTTCATTAATCCTGTCTGAAACTCATCCATAATGTTATAAGACTACTTTAATGAAACAGTCCTTTTAATTCATCACAGTCACTGTGGCCCTGTGCTTGGAATACAACATCTATAGCTTGTGTAATGTACCCTTAGATTTCAGAGCTTATGTGAAGTCACAGGTAACGGTTCTTTTTACTTGAAACTGTCATTCTTTTGGTATTAAAATCCTGGGAAAGGTTGATTGATAAGACAAGCAGTGCAAAAACAAGTTGTTCAAGCAGAAGAAACTAGGCAACTTCTTACTTTTACACTACATGAGAATGGCTAAGAAATAAACAATTTCAAGCATTTCATACAGTTAATCACAGCAAACAGCTTTTTGAATATAATATATGTTGCATCACAGTATTTTGCAGAGAAAACATACAAAATCACGTTATATATTTGCAATTTCAGAAAAATATTTTCATTCTTGGTTAGAAAAAATAAATTGAAATCTCTTTCACATTATTCTGCATTGCAGCAGAAATTTTATATTGGGATTTCTGATAGACAATACAATCATAAAATACATATAGTACTAAATTTCCCACATCAATATTCATTTTAATGTTAATTAACATTTTAATGTTAATTTTAATGGTAATTATAATATTAGGAGTATGAGACAAAAAAAAATTCTTACTGATTTTTGTCTCTGCAGTTATTTTTATCTTTTATCATGCTTTCACTCTGTCTAATGCTTTCCTTGTATCTGGCCAGTCTCCTAGCTCACTTCCACTAATCAACTATTCCATCATATATGTTAGACTATTAGAGAACTATTCCTTCAGACTATGGGACTAATCCAAAATTAGCGCCATTCAAGCTTCACAGATCTATAGTTGTAGTCTCTAGTGTCTTCCAGGTGTATCCATCTAAAAGCATCTCATGGTGCCAGCAAGAACCTAATCTTCCATGGATAAATTACTTTTACACATTGTTTTACAGTGTTTGTCAGAATGTGCAATCTAGAGGTGCAGCTGAGATGCTTTGTCTGCAGTTGTGAGCCATGAGTGCTTCAGTCTGATTTCAGTCCTGATCCTGTCTGCAGACTTCAATTTCTGCCTTGACCTCCATCCTGCCTTGTCACTGTAGATGCACCTGGCAGGCTGGACTATGGCTGACTCTGGTCACTGTTGCCAGCCTGCTCTGCTTTTTGTGGCTCAACCACTGCATCATTGTGCCCTTGTTGGAGAGAGTCCTGCCCTGCCAGAACTGTTACTGGCTTTGGTTCCTGGCTTGCCTGTCCTTACAGAGCAGTCAGCCCTTGTTGCTCCTCAATAAAGGCAATGACAATGCCTCTAGTCCTACAAGGCTGTTCTCTTTCCTATTGTTGAATAACTGTGCAAAATTCCTTATAACAGTTGTGTGCATATGTTAGGTCACTTTCTTCATATCCAGAAAGTAATAATTTCTTTAAGGACTGCAATTATCCAAGTGACAGGGAACTGGTGATGGTCTTCAGACTGTGTCTGAATAGAAAGTGTCATGAACACAGTATTTCCTGAGAAACAAACCCACTAAATTCACGTTTATTGTTCAGTGCGGAAACAAATACAAATGACCATTTAGTTGAGGAAAAAAGAAGGAAAGCCTATTCTACAGGATAGTTTCCTAATTTCACCAATTTCTCTGAGTTGACCTAGTGAAAATAAGCTCCATGCAAGATCATGTCTTGTCAACAGCAAGTTTCTGTGCCTGTGTGTTCCCCTTCAAAACAGAAGTATTTTATAACAGATAAAAAAAAAGTTATTATGGTTATGAGGAACCTTGTCTAATAGCAACCAATTCAAGAGCCACAGGGAAGAGAGAAACATTAATTTTTCTTCTCATGCATCCCAAGCATTAATGTATAGCTTCAAGACAGTTAATCTTTCCCTTTTTTGTTCCTGCCAGTCCTACAATCTTTTTAAGGAAAGATGTATTGCAGCATTAGCCAAGAAAAATGAGTAAGTCATTTCTTTTCCATGGAAGAGGAATGAGCGATCTATCCAGACAGGCTCAAGAAAAAAAAGATGAATAACGAGATGAATAGTTAATTCACTAAAAAGTGCAGTGTTGAGGTCACTGAAATTTCTCTATTACTTGAAATGACTTTTTAATAGAGATTGTTTTGAAAAGCTCACATTTTTATTTTCATCTTTTAAAACAGCATTTTTCAGCTTTTCCTTTTTGCATTTAATTTCAGGATTTGTCAGTTCTTACTACAAATGTGAGAATGGATTATAAATAATTACTTCACATTAAATTAAATTATGTTTTCTTTCCAAATAATTTAAGAAACAAAAAAAGTTTAATAATGACCAGAATTTTCTCTGAGTGTATCTGAAGGAAAAGAAAATAATGTAAATATATAGATATTATCTTACCAAGAAATACTTTAATAAATTTAATTATAAGACACTCAAAAGTTTTCATTTCTCAAAAATGCTGATAATTTGAAATAGGAAAATAATGAATAGACAAATGCATTCAAACAAATAACAATGTAAAGAATAAATTACATTGGTTCCATCTGACTAAAGTAATTTTCTCATATAGTTTTTATTAAAAAATATGTTCACATACAGAAAAAGAGCAGATGAAGATTATTAATTCAGCAGAAAATTAAGATGTCAGTAAAATGGTATCTTCAGCAATAAGGCCTTGCAGAAAAAAAATCTTATTTTCTTATGCACCAATTTCAGAATCATTAGTAATACGCTAGAACTGCTGATGTATGCACAATAATTTAGCTGATATTGCTGAAGCCTGATCGAAAGATTTCCTTCGTTAGAATGTTAAAACAACTAGTTTTCAATCCATTTCACAGGGGTCAAATGGCAGTCAATGCATTGTTACCTTTTTTCTGAATCCAGGACAAGTTGCAAGTAAATGATCTTGCTGGCCTTGAGAGTAATCTTCTAACTAATAAAAGAGAAGATGGGGTACTCTCTGATGTCAGCTGAAGAAAGCCAAAACCGAACAGGGGAAATGAGATAAATGGTCAAGCTTGTCAAGAAGATATGATTTAAAATAAAATAAACATAAAATAAACAAAAAAACCCCCAACCAAACAAAACCCAACAAAACCCCCACAGTAAAAATGTAGGGACTTTTATCAGAAAGGTAATGGAGTTATTTTTTCTTTAAATATTAACAGCAAAATAATTTCCCTAAATTATTAGTAATGGTTATCTAACCTTTAAAATATTACAATAGGTAAGTCCTCTTTTTTTTTTTTTTTTTTTTTCAGGCTTATTGAAGAAATAATTCAAGCCTAAAAATTAACGATCGTTACTGCAAATGTTCATGATTTCATTATGCTTATGTGGAAACCAATAACACACGTTGTCTGGTGCATACCAGTAGCCGGTTTTGCAGACATATAAATTATTATGGGATTAGTTAGATGGTAAATAGAAACTAAAGAGAAAAATGTGAATAATTATTGCTTAAGAACACTTAGTTTCTTAAAATCCACAGTTGCCTAAAGCCTTGTGGATTATTTAAGACGTTTTTCAGGTAATTAGCATCTGTTCATATATTCCAACCAAAATACAGTATTGCTTACTCTAGTAACATCCATGAACTTTAATCAAAATTTGTCTGTCTTCAGATTTCACACTTGGTGTTTCTTCCAAAACTTTCTGCTAGACTTAGGAGTCCTCTATTATGTGTTTCTTCCCTATGGGTTGTGATCTAACAACCCATTTGTGTTCTTGTTCTTGAACTAATAAATTGAGTTCCTCAGGTTTTCCATTTTAAAGCTTTGTTCAGCCCTTTAATAAGCCTTCTTGCACTCCTCTGAATCCTCCAATTTTCCACCAAGCTCTTCAATATGAGAGATGTAATTCCTTTTATCACCAGTAATAACAGAATGAATATATGGAAGGACCACATTAACCATTTAGGCTGTTGCACTAGAGTGGATGCTCATGTTCAGAAGATCATCTGCTAGTATTTTTAAGTCTTCTCTAATGTCACTGCTTTCCTATGGAAGTTTTCTCTCTCCAGATATGAGAGATATTCCAACATTTGGACATATTGACACTTTAAAACCTATATATATATACACATCAAGTAGATTTTTTTTTTTTCATCAACATTTTCCACATCTGTCTGACTTGCTCGTAACCGAACACTCCTCTTTGATGCTATCTGTGGATGGTAAATAGGGTGGTGTTTCTTATTTATAATAATTTGGCTTTTCAACAAGGGCTGACAGAAGCTTTATAGTTCATATATTTTTTACCCAATTGGTCAAGACTCATTCTTTATAACTCTTTTTTGAAATCTACTGCTTAACCAGTCTTTAGTCCATTTTCTATGCACCACACTAATTTTCTGTCACACAATTTTCTTAACCCTCAGGTGTGAAGACTGAGGTGGCGTTACAAAAATCTATTCCATTAGCACTTGTGCATCTGTCACATAAGCTCATAGTGTCATAAAGGTGAAGTTAGTTTGGCAAGATTTATTCTGCAAAACTATGTGTGAGGAGTATCATTCATTATATTAACATCTTATTTTTTCAAGAGTAAAGTTCATACCAGCCAGCTGTTCAATTTTTGAAGCAATACCTCTATCATTGTGTACAATTTTGGAGATGGGCTGGGCATGTGTCTAAAATGCATATTGTTTTCACATGCTATGACTAAACAGAAATCAGGAGCTCATCTGGAAGTCTTGGCTCCAGCAATGTGTGATATTAGATTAGATGATTGCTGTGACTCTTCATTTGCTCGAAAGAAACAGTTTAAAACCCATTGCTTAGATGAAACTATCTATGAAACTGTTTAAAACCTCTGAGAATACAAAAAAAGCCACCACAACAGGATACACTGAGCATACAAACTATCACTGCTGCATCAAATCAGTACTTCGTAACCACAAGAAAAGCAGTCCTCCAGGTAACTAGTCCCTTCAACTCCAAGCATGAGGAGCTTTAATAAAACAAAGGAGAATTTACAGCTGATTTTGAATGGGCCTTGTGTCATAATTACACCAGCTCTCGTACATTATATGTGGCACAGTCAAATTGAGTGACCCTTATTAAGCAATACAAGAAGCGGTCTTTGACAGGAGATGAAAAATGATGTTGCATAACTCCTCCTCTGGATTTTCCCTTGGCAGAATTACACTGACCACATGCATAAAACAAGGTAGTAGGTATGTACAGTCTGGAGTTTGCATGTCTCCTGGCTAAAATCAGCTCCATGGGTGTGACTGGAAACCCGTATTTTTCATTTCTGGTTAAGATGAGCTCTGCCACAGACAGCTGAAGAGCTCTGGACTCTGACAGCCTGTTTTGTATGTCAGCATCAAGGCCGAGTGCTGAACTTACTGCACAAGCTGAAAAGACTTCAAATGGCTGTTTGATGCTGTGCGTACTGATCAGCTGCACTTTGACAGCAGTATGCCAGTGCCTCTATTTTGGTGGTTTTGACTAGATCATTGTTTTGCCAATTACCCAGCCCAGCACAAAAAGTGCCACCACCACGAGGAGGTAGATGCATAAGCAGATGTAGATTTTATTATCTATCCTCATGGGGTGCAGAAATGACACTACATGGCTGGCAATAGAAAAGAGAAACCCACTCACCGTGGGTGATATAACAAAGCGGAAAACAAACTTAACTACAAACTTGTCGCGGTCCGGGCGCCAGCGTCCGTACCGCCTCCCAAAAGGGAAGAGGATTGAGGGCAAGGCGAGACACTATCCCACAAAGCTCGTAGGCAACCACGGAGATTGATGAGCATTTAACAAGTTTATTACCAAATATATTCTAACAAAACCTTATT
>JAVSBS010002185.1:42216-79189 GCA_033124195.1 Coracias cyanogaster
GGGAGGTGGTGGAGTCACCATCCCTGGAGGTGTTTAAAAAATGAGTAGATGTAGCACTTGAGGCGATGGTCTAGTGGTTAAAGAGATGTTAGGATGAAGATTGGACTTGATGATCCTGATGGTCCTTTCCAACCATAAGGATTCTATGATTCTATGGCTATGTCCACAACACTGCTATAGAGCTAATATTAGATAAATAAATGTAGCTGTGAAATGAATTCCATTCAACAGGCACAGTCCGGTTTCCTAGTCGCTGGCATCTAGCATTGTTTCAGATGCTCTGCCTTGTCCTACTTGGCCTTCAGCAGCCACCCTCAATGGCACAGGATTCATATCTGCCAGCCCCAGACAAACACTCCATGTGCTCTAGGGCCTTACTTATGGCATTTGGTATCTATGTTTAAGCAGCTAACTCCTTGCCTACATGGCTTTGCTTGCAGGCAGTGGACCATCATTTAACTTGCACTAAACCTTCCTTATATGGAATTATTCAGCATTGTGATAGCAAATGGTGGACATTCAGACAAGCTGGCCACTAGTCCAGCACATTTTGTAAAGCCATTTGAAGCCATGAGCATTGGTTATTTGCCCTTAGAAGTGTGGAGGAAGGATGTCATCCAAGTGCTACTTACCATGATGGATCCAACCACAGGACCTTTAATCACCCACCACAAGGCAGTGTTGTCATTCATGTCCCAGCAGCTGAAGCCGTTAATGGAAGAATGGGGTGGGAAAAGAGAAGAAAAGAGAAAGATACAACAAGGGAGTTAATAAACATACAATTTTTGAGGGGGCAAAGAGTGGGAGATGGATCTCATAGCTAAATTATTTTAATTTGGTTCAAAGGTACAAGTTATTTAGTCTGTCCCTGTCATGGCTTTCTTTACAACACCACAAACATTTACCAAACTTGTCTGAAAATAAAACAAGTATTTTTGTGGCAATTTCCATGTAACATCTCATGAATCAATTTAGCCTTTTTGGAAAACCCCTTTATGTGTGTTTCTGCGTCTACAGACAGTACAACTGTAAAAATATCCCTTTAAGATAACATCTCAGTAGAAGGGAAAAAAAGGCAGGGATACCTTGAAGGGTAAGAGATGGTTAGTCCAAAGCTGGATGTCTCAGTTACTTTTCCAGGATAGATAGACACGAATGTTAGTTCCTGGCATTGACAGGGGATTCTTATAGATATCTAGTACATGAGGATATACTAGACACCGGTTGGATTTACATACTGGAATAATTTTCCAGTCACATGCTTGCACGTCCTACCAAGAAGAATTCATCTAAGAAGGTTCAAGTACTGGACAACTGTTTGGGTCAGCTCCTTTTTTCAGCTGTTGGGAGTGAGTGATCAGAAAGAAAAGGGCATTTCTACCTCGGCACTTAACATCTTCCTGCAGATTCACCAAAGGATTTTGACGAAGTTTTTTCCATATGGATGTGTTTGGACATTCATTTGTCAAGAAAGCTAATTACAGAATGCATATACATAAAGGATTTTAACTTGAACGTGTATTTTTAAAGCTAACAAAGCAATAATAATGAAAAAAATACCCTTATTTCCCCTACCACACCACCCCCACTGCACTCTTTTAAGTCATTAAGGATTGGATTGTCAGTTATAAAATGTCTTTTATTTGTCTCCGCTTTCTTCCCCTCATCCTTCCCTCTAGAAGACATAAAATCACAGAGAAACGCCTACTTTGAACCTGCAGTTCTGAGAAGGAGGGTTTCCCTCCCACTGGGACAACAGCCAAAAATCCCAGCAGTGGTTGTCATGGTGCGTTTGTCAGATGCCAAGAAACACTTTGGAAGAGCACGCAGGAATAAAACCCTGCTGCTCTTACGGGAGCTTAACGCAACTTCTGTGTCACTTAAATGGTAGTCTGGTACCATTTGGGGAAAAGTGAAAATCTTTAAACAAAACAATATACATGTGGAACTGTGAGGAAGCAGCACTAAAATTCCATCATCAAAGTGCATGTGAGAGAAATCCCAAGCAACCAAGTGATGTTTGCTTTAGAAATTTCGGTTCAACTTCCATATGCAATATTTTACTAAATTCTCATAAAACCAACAATAAGGATGTGTGTAGAGCTGGTGAGAAGAAAGAAAATTTAGAGCTGGGATGCCAAATTTGCACAACATTACATATTTTTGTTTCTATCTAGAAAACCTAGAAACTTAAAAATCCTCCCAGGTCTATAGGACTGAAGGCTGAGATTTTCAAACACAAAGTAACATTTCTGAGTTACCTCACTTTCGATGCCCAATGTCAAATATTTAAAAGGGGACAAACGTCCAAAGGGTACTCCTTCTCATACACAGGCTGGAAACCAGGCTTGTATGCCACAAAACAAACATACCAAAAAATCACCAATTCCCTTTTTCATTCTTTGCATGCATTTATAAATCAGGTGACACCTTCTGAAGTATTTGCAGAGCTTGACCCCTCTAAAGTGCACATTAAATCTACCCTGAAAGTCTTTCATGGGTTGACCAATGCTGGAAAAATTGGTCAAATTCTAATATTAATCTGGGCAAATTCTAATATTAATCCGGCTGTACAAACAGGCATCGATCTGTGGCAATTTGTCTGTGCAGAAATGAGAAATTACAGGGGACAGAATCTACCTGTTGTAGTTTCAGTCATCCATATTGAAGACATCTACAACCCAGCTAATTATCCCAGACTCCGGTTGGGACAAAGAGACACTTGGAGGTTGTTGAGGGTTTTTCCTGCATTTACATATTTGAAATGTATACACTGGAGCGATAGCTCATCCACTACAAATCGTTATTCTTCTTAGACCTATTCCTCTCCTCTTACATGATGCATCCCCAGAAAGCTCAGTTGCCAATGTCTACCTTGTAGATGTCAACCACGAATCAGATCGAGCTCATACAAAAGTTTTTTTAAGGACTATTTTGGCTCAGTCGTTGCGACATCTACAGGACGAATGTGGTGGAAGAAATATCATCTTCTCAGCAATGCACAACAGAATAGTCTCTAACACCAGCCAACAAGCTGTACTACATCAACAGGCTCCCTAATTTCTTTCAAATGCATTGCTACAGTGGAGCTCAGACATGTAGGACTCTTTTTCAGGATGGATGAAGGGAAGGGAGCCACTGGGCTGGGGGGAGGAATGTGATTTCCATTTGAAAAGGCTGGAGTCTGATCTCTGTTACATCTCTGGTGTATATCTGGAACAACTCCACTTAATTCAGTAGCACAGCTCTGGATCACCAGACAGTTGCATTTATCTCCACAAAAACCTGTCACTTACGGTGATGTGAATCAGAAGCTGAAGTCAAGGAAGCTCTGCCAGCTTTGTAAGGAGCAAGCAGGACGAGGCTTGGACTCAGAGCTGGTATTTTAGTCCATGACTTTGCAACTGTGGATTCCCAGTCCAGTAATTTCTGCAACGTTTTCATGCTCATGCTGGCTTCTCCCCCACCCCCAGAACAATGCTTGCTGATTTTTAAGAAGTAACCACTGAGACATTCAACTAGAATCTGTCTAAATGTGTTGCATGCTAAATAGCTTCTCGAACTAAAAGAAATGAAAGGGGTTTTTTTTGTTTTCGCCCTTTTTTTTTTCCTTCTTTTTCTTTCTATAAGACGTTCCCCCTGCCCACAAAATGCAAGAACTATTTGGACTCCGAAGAGAAATTAACGCATTGAGAACCGATGTTGTAATCATAATAATGACACAACAGGGGGTTCTGGCTTGTTTTGCATGGAATTAAATTATTTAATTTGTCTTAATGTCAAAATAGAACATTGGGTCAAAGCACTGGCATCCCCATTGGAGGAAAGGCTTTATGTGCTTTCCAAACAAAGCACGAAAGAACAAGGATGAAGAAAACCTGATTAAACAGTGAGTCTTGTGCAGATTTTGGATCCGGGTATCTCTAGTATAAGGCGAAATTTAAACCTAAGCCTAAGTCTGTCAGAAATGGGACTTGGGTGCATAGTAACATGTTTTGCTCATCACAAGCTTTTCAAAGAATCACTGCTGCATTTTCCAAATTTTGTTAGGTCTCACTCATTCCCAGCAGTTTTCCTAACATTTCACCAATTTCCAACATAGCTGTCATGAACAGAACATCGCTAAGTTTGTATTTTCGAGGTGTACACACATGTCCATTCCCACCACCTGTCTGCTGCTCTATCAGACCAAGCTACAGAGTACTGAGATGTGCAAGGCCATCTCTGGGAGCAGCCTTTCCTTCTAGTCTTTTAGAAAAGAATACAGGATATTTGAAGGATTTTTCCCTACTGAAAATGACCATTTAGATGGAATTCTTTCCAAAATTATTCCATTCCCTCAATTTTTTCATAGAGAAGTCAGAGAGACAATTTTTGCCTCACCTCCACTCATCTCCCCCACTAGATCTGCGGAAAAAACTCTCCACAAGGAGAAGCTAAATTCCTAATTGTCTTTGTAAATCAAAGCTCAGCAGCTCCTTGTGCAGATTTCACTCATCACATCAGAGGTATCTGCAATAATTTCTACAACTGAGCTCATCACCTTCATCTTCTTTCATAATCAGTTGGAGAGGAGAAGATGATCATGGGTGTGATTCACTTGACAGCTCTTTTAAGATGAGGCGAGTCATAACCTGGACTCCACGAATTTAACTGAGCAGGGAATAGAGGGCCACTGGGTCAGCTGCATGTTTACATCTTCTTTCTATACCTACCCGGTATCATCAAAGTGAAGTCTCAGCACTGCCCAGACAGTGACACAAATTGTTGGGGTACCTGCAGAAGAGAAGATGGTGATACCGTCAGCAGTCCAGACACATTTAGCATTAGGCAAAGAGCCCTTTTTGCGACCTCTCCGCAGAGGTTTTCTTTCCTAAGAGCACTTGTGCATGAAACAATGCAATTCATTCCATTAATTCAGAGCTCTAAAACATCTATCTCAGTCAGCGGATGGGTCAGTCTTGGTGGGATGGTGGAAGCCAAATAGATAACAGGAAGGAATGACGTTGGTTCAGGTGGTTATTGCTGGAAGTTGTTGTACTGCATCTTGTCTGTACAAAATAAAAGCAGTGACAGCAGCTTCTAGGTCTATGGCTACTGTAATTATGCAATAATTGCAGACTGGCAGATGTTGAGCTGCAATGGCATTATTGTATTCTTTGTATTCTTATGTGGTTTGGTTGTAAGTGATTAGCATATATTGTATTTTCTCTGTTATTGTGTAAATAACTGATTTTGCTTCACTTATTCAACCAAAACAAATCAGTAGAGAATAGTTTTCCTTTCCTGACATGAATATTTCTTTTTTTTTTCATTAAAAAAGTAACCTAAAGCCCCGAAACATAATATTGGCAGCAAGAATTTCATTTCTTTACTCTTTAAAAAATGCATGTAAAATACAAATTCAATCAAAATGGTAAGAATCCACTCAGAAATCTGGAGTTATTTTCCTTTCTGAAAATAGTAGAAGTGTGATTTTTCAACGAAGATGTTTTTTATAAAATCATTCAGCCCTGCAAGACAACTCTGGGTAATTTTGATTTACCTTTTATAGCAAATAACATCTTTGACTAGGAAACTACCTACATCTATTTAGGCACCATTGGAAAGATAAAGTGCTAAAACAAGGACCTTGATAACCCCAGCTCACAGTGGTGAACAAGACTGTCATAAGTTGACAGGAACAATTATGTTTCATACATTTTGCAAGGCTGTGTTGATGTCACATTAATTACTCATTCGACTGAATCCACTTAAGTGAGTCTCTGTCAAATTTCATATCCCCACCATCAGAAATAAAAATAGCCCTGTTAGACCGAGTTAACGGATGAAGCCCTCCTCCTCTAAAAAAGCACAAAGAGAAATATTTGAAAGGAAAATTATAACAAGAAGTAAATGACAGGCTTTTGGGAGAAGAAATCATGCATATTTAAATTGAAGTCTACTTTTCTCACACAAGAATATCTAGAAAACATTGAGATCTTTGTGCGCTTAACAGATGCACAATAATAAAAATAATCTTTAAATATCCAACACGGGTCTCACGTGCTGTCCAGTTTGCACTGCTTTGCACTATAGAAATTTTGATGGTATGGACAGCATTCCAAGGCTGAAACTTGGACAGAAAGGCAGAACTAAGACTGTATGTGTCACAAAAATATAGTTTAAAAAACACATTTCATACCAGCTTGGAGTTTTGAACCATCTGCTCTATGAATATACATATATTCACATTACTTCTATTTACATCAAAAGATACATATCTCTTCCTCACCTTCTTTTCAGCTTCTGAGTAGCATCAGAAAACAGCCAAGCCCCAAAGGCTGAGAAAAGAGCTGTTCTTGCTGACTGCGGCTCTGCCCTGAGCAAGGAGCAGGCATCAGGTGAGATCTCAGGAAGACAATAGTCTACCTAGAGAACTTCCCAGCATACTGCACGTTTAAGAAGCAAAAAAGTATCTGGATCAACACAGCCGTACATAGTTCTCATTAATCAAGTGAGGACACTGATGTGCTCAGCATATTTTAAGACACAGATAAACATCCAGCTGCTGCAAAGTGCTGAGCTCTTGCGTGTTGCTGCTTCAGTGCAGCTCCCTCCCCATCAGCTCTGAGCTGAAGGGTTGCTGTTGCCCGACATGACTTGCATCCAGAATCTGGAAATGCTTTTGTTTTTTGCAAAGTGCCAGTTGTTCCTATCAGGTCGGGGCAATTGCTGTTCAAGTTGAGCTATGCAGGAGCTGAGAAAATATTCTGTTTAAAAAAAATGAAACAAGCCAATCCTCACTGGCTATTCTCTCAGTGTTACTAGTGGATATTATTTATAATGAGCCATTAAAACTTGTTGATGGTATTCAGTTCAAGACCAAATACTCTAAGGTTGCATTACAGAGTCAATCCACCTGGGTAGTTCTTTCATTACAGAGACAGATTTTTAAACAAACATAAAAATCAGTTAAAATGTTGTGTTCACCTTCAGAGAAACCTACGGATAAGAAATTTGTGCAAACTTAATTAAGGGAACCTGACTTCTGATTTCTGTTCAGATTGCAAAGATTTACACATTGTTTTCTTTTATAATTGTCACATTTTAAAGTCCATAACCCTCCAGTTCTCTTTGAAAACAATCTTAAATCTCAGCTATAATGTGATTACACCTGTGGATAGTACAAGAGGAATTTTGAACATCCTTTTCTAATAGTTTCTTTTCCAATAGCCTTTATATGCCATAGCTTATTTCTGATCTCTTGTTCTCTCTTTCTTCTCTACACCTTTACTCCCTTCTCTGTACCATTGCTCCTATAGTAGGGAGACTTTGTCAAGATACAAGAATTTTTGTGGGTATACAGCTGCCTCAGGATGGAAAAAACCCAAAACCTGTTGTGGATTACTTGAAAGTTCACATTAGATGAGGATGTTTTTTTTTCAAAAGATAATCGTTTAAGGCATAGGGTTTTGATGTAGACTTTACAGGTAAATATACAGGATTATTTCCAAATTTTTTCCGCAGTATGTTTGTTTAAGTACCAAAATTAAGGTTAATCTTCTTTGGGTACAATTAAAATGAATGTATTCTTTTGCATTCAGCATTTAACTTCTGCACAAAAATGGCAGCAAAGAGCTGTTAGAATTAACACGTTGCAGGAAACAATTTATCTCCAGAAGGCCAGCATGAAAAGTAATTACACTGGTTATTATCGTACAACTGGCCTTTCTGAAACCAAACTTGTTTCTCCCTATTTCAAGTTCTGATTTCCCACTCAGGTGTGATGAGCATACGTAGATACTCTTTGGATACATTTTCAGTCTAAGTTTTAACTGGAAGGAAGGAAGAAATTTAAGTCTTAGAAAATGGACTAGACTTAGCATTGTAGATTTGAGGAAGCTGAAGAACTTGGCATTAAGATCTTATAGTATGGAAGGCAATTCTTAACTGTAGTCTACATCTCTGCAAGAGATGCAGTGTTCTCTGGATGTCAGTTCAGTGTTATTCAGACAAAAAAGCACAACATAGTTCAGTCTCCGATGGCATTTCTAGAAAAAGACTAAAACTATACTTTGGAACTCTATATGGAAATATTAGATGGTTTGTGGAATCATCTTTCTTTCACACTGAGACACATTTTAGACAAGAAAATTCACGTACCCCAGCCAATAATAGTGTACCAGTAGAAATATCTCCTCTCTGGGAAAAAGGTTTCTACCAATAAAGTGAAAAGGTACAATCCCTCAATGAAAAGCCAGAAATAGTTGGACATGACACAGTAATGAAAAAACACCATCACTGCTTTGCATTCCACCTGCAGAGAACCAAGAAAAACAAAGTTATTTTCATGTTGCTTCCGCCTAACAGATAGAAAAAAAGGCTTTCAACCTCTCCAAATCGCTTAGTGGAAAAGGAACACAGCTGGGACTAGTACTATACACTGATAATAGTAAAGTTTTAAAAGCATGAGAAGAATGTGCGATGCCACTTAGAGAGCGATGCTTGAAAGGGCAGGTAGCCAATTTTACCAGTGGGAGGTGGTCGACGAGCATCTGCAGACAGCTTGAGAACGTCTTCCATTAGTGGGAGTTCACATCACCAATGGAGGCTAATTGCTAGGTTGAAACCCCCTTCTAAGGATTAAGTGCACAGAAGAAAAGAATCCAGTTGTGTATTGAGAAACCTAAAGAAGGATGTGAAATGCCAGGATGATTGTAGAAAGCCCCGAGAGTGGGCCCAGAAAAGATGCAACTGCGTGCCGTTGGGAACTGGACTTCATTGCCATTTGCAGATGCCGTCACTCAGGGGCAGAAAATGGAAGTACGTGTAAATGTAAAGAAAGCAGAGTGATTTACTGTAAAAAAATATAGAAGCTTTCATTTGTACATTGCGGGGAAAAGCAGCGGACAAGAGAAAAAAAGACAAAAAACACCAGTCCAAAAGCTGAGCTCCACCATGACTCTGTGAGAGAAGGACACACTTGTCTTCCTGGTGTTGTACCCCAGTGAGAAATCGTTAGTCCTACAAAAGTAGGACTTTTCAACCTAACAGAGCAAAACCAGTGTATAAACTGGAAGCTCCTGTTTGGGGCAGTGGGAGGCTGACAGTTCTGATGGGTTCCCAGTTGCACCCCATCCTCTGGGACAAATCTACAATCAGTATGTTTAAACCACCAGAACTTGAATTTCTTCATGGAAGCTCATCCAAACTATGTTGGCTGAAGATCTGGTCAATAGATGGCCAATTTTAATGTGTTTTATGCTTCAAGTGCTTCAAAATGAAAAGGCACAATTAGAAGAGTGGTATGAACAAACTACAGATCAAACATGGCTTCAACTTTATCGTGGAGAAGGATTAAAAGCAAAAACTACTTTCAATGACAAAGAAAAGGCTGACTAAGAAAATACACAGCTGCATTTTCCTCGTGGAAGTGACTCATAAGGAATTTAGCTCATAAATGGATGGATAAAGAAGAGCTCCGTTTGGGAACTCATTGTAATTCCAATATAATTACACCCAATGAGCTGATTTATCAAATCACATACTAGCTTTAAATGTGAAAGCAATTGGGATTTACATGTAATATACAGTGCATCTGTGAAAAAGACTGCTTTCCATGAATTCACATGTCAGAGACAAACACATGGCTAATAATGATTTTTTGAGAGTGTGACAATCAAGGGTATTTTCTATGTCAGAGTGGTCACCCTGTTTACACATGACCCTGCCTGACATCCAGAACCATTAAGGCTCCGGAGAAAAAAACACAACTTCAGATGAAGGAAATTGTTTGTCTGGCCTCATCCCACCTATCACTATGCAGATCTGTGAAAGGGAGGAACAAGCTGAGTATCCGAAACCAAAATCTGTAGGTTTGTCCTGAAGGACAGACCACTGGGCACTGATGACATCATGAGATGATAACATCTACAGTTTTGCTGTCAACTGAGAGGGAAGTTTACCACCAATTACCTTCTCTTGCAATAGCTTCTCAGTCTATCATAACAGGCTGCTGTCTGCCTTGCTATTTTTTTGTTATCTCATGCTGAAAAAGATAAAGGCAAAGGCTTTGGCTTTGGTTTTACTCACCGTTGAGATAAAACAGTGGTTGCCATCCTGTTCAGCATAAAGAACCCCATCTTTAATGAACACAGATATTGCACGTAGGATGAATGAAACGAAGAGGTTCATGTGGATAAAATTTCGAGTGCAATGAAGCTTCCTAAAGAGGAAAGATCAAGGGAGAGGAAAAGAAAGGGGAAGGAAAAAAGAAAAGACTTTTCTTTCATGGGAATAGCACACTAGGCCTAGGTGCACACACAACCAGAGCACCATGGTGCTAAGGATAGTAACACTGGAAGGCCAGGAGTGTGGATAGTACTAACCCTAAATCTGACTGAGAGGAGAATTTGGAGATTTTCCTGTAAAAGTATGCAGGGAAGCATAAAGTAGACCCAGTCCAATGCAGCTTCTGCAGTTGCGTAAAAGAGACCCACGGCTTCTGCAGCTGCATTTACAGTTTGCTGCAATGTGATGGCAGGAAAGTTCAAGCTGGAGGAACGACTCCATTAAAGGGGCATCTCCTCCTTATCCTACAGCTAGTGAGATAAAAGCTTAAACATTGTTTTGGGCAGATGAGCTCTGGTTTCTTTCCTCCAGTGACTGAATAGCTCACTGCTCATGTCCTGACTCACCTGAAGCGACACAGGATAACCATGGCAGTGGTGAGGGAAACCAGAGAAGTGCTGTATCCCACTGTGTACAGAGCCTTCACAGATAGATAGTAGTAATCCTTGGGAGGCAAACGACACACAGTTAAATGGTTCATCTATGGTCATATCTTCTTTACTCTATCAGTGCTCAGGGGGAACCGTAGGCAAGACTTGTTTCTTGAACAGCCTGGCTGTTTTGTCCTCTTGGTTCCTCTGAGATCTCACTGTATGTTACAGTATTGCTCGATGTCTGGCATGTCCTTGGGTCTGCGTACCATGGAGCTTATTTCCAGTGAGCTAGCAAAGGCTAGTTGTATTTCTTTGACCACTGTGCATGTAGCTTTAGAAAAAAAGTAGTTGGCTAAAGGGTTCTTTAGTCAATAGGGGAAGAGTTGGGGGCTAACCTATGCTTCTAGAAGTTACAAGCTGTATCAACAATAAACGTTCATATTGTGGAAATATTCAGTACAGGGCTAGGAAGGATTTCAGTCTCACTTGTCACATTTTTATGCCCATAAATATCTGATAGTTTCATTCTAATCGCCATCAAATCCGAACATGACCAGAGGCTGGACAAAAAGCAGCCTGCTGCTCCCCCCCTTCATTTGTTTTTAATTATAGGATTAATTCCCACCTGGTTATCAGACTCTGTTTCATTTTCATCAAAGCCACAGGCATCATAATAATGAGGAAACGGTTCAGACCAGCCATCTTCAGTGCAGTTTCTGCTGATGTCCCCTATGCCAAAGACAGTTGGGAATGTGACATTGCCAAAGCAAACCCCAGGATATAACCTCCCTCCCCTTGGTACATGACCAAAGAAAACCCCATGGTCATACTGGAGGTGCTATTTATCTGGCTATCCACAGAAGACCTCAATGGCATTTTGAAATTTTAATGACATCTTTAACGATCCAGTTATACAATAGGCACCTACAGATGTCTACTACTACAGCTGGTCAACAGACTTTTAACCAGTATAGTCAGTGCCTCCAGGCCTCCAAAGATCTCATTCTCAATTAGGTTTCTAAACCAACGGTCAGCTAAATCTCGTTTTGCCTCCATTGAGTCCAAAAGGCATCTAAGGAGTATTGCTTTGATGTAGATATCTACACTGCAGATGGCTAAAGAGTAAGCCAAGTGCCTAAATACAGGCACTTTGTGCTATTTAAGATTATTTGCTGCGTATGCAAGGCTAACAATTTTTTGGTGTGGCTGCTGGAAGCCAGGCAGGATACTGTAGAATATCTAAAATAGTAATTTTATGCTTAAAGTGAGGAAGCTGGATTGCTCTCCTATAGTCAGGTAACATGTATCTCACTAATTTATCTTCAAGCCTAGGCTCTGATCTGAGAGTGACTTTGTGAGACAGGTCTGTGGGAAATCTCTTCCCCACTTCTGTCTTCATAACAACATGTTTCTTTACATCTCCAGATGCCCAATGTGGCTTCAATTGACAATTTTAAACCTGTTCCAGAGCTTCTCACATTCCTCTGCCTATTATTTGTTCCAATCCCAGTTTAAAACCTTACTCTAAAGCAAGAGTTTTCAAGGAGGCTCAGACCTGGCTCAGGGAAAACCACATTCTCTTTTTCCCTCTTATTGTCCTAATTACTTGGCTGAGCTTATATAAGGACTAGCTCCTAAACGGCTTTCACTGACATGGTCAAAAGGCTTAAAATTGTATTGGGAAGCAAGAGCTGGGGGTAGAAGAGGAAAGTGTCTCTTGTCACTCACTTTGTTACCAAGGCTGCCTAAGGTGGGACAGCCTCCACAGTGCTCTTTTTAAGCACCATTATTCTTGCCAGAGCTCAGTGACCTGGATGAAAAACTAGAGCTGGTCTACAGGCTGGCGCTTATTACTCTTCAGCACAACAGAACAGCTTCTATTTATCAAGCTATTACAGTTGTTGGAGTTTGAGCTGTACCTTGACCAAAATTGATGGAAATTTCTGAGGGTTTTTTTTATTATTATTACTATTAAGGTTGTGCTGCTTTGCATTCTTAGAGCAATTTAGTCAAGCAGCGCATAACAGTAGCAGTGACCTTATTTTTTGAGAATCTGTTTGCCATCCATGCAGCAGAATATATCTGTTTAATCCCAGCATTCATTTGAGAACATTGCATTACTTGGCAAATTTTGGTAAATTACTCTTGTGCATTCATCCCTAGATTTCTGTGGAAAATAACCACTGAATCATGGT
The DNA here is from genome assembly GCA_033124195.1 of Coracias cyanogaster. Taxonomy (NCBI): domain Eukaryota; kingdom Metazoa; phylum Chordata; class Aves; order Coraciiformes; family Coraciidae; genus Coracias; species Coracias cyanogaster. The sequence goes on from JAVSBS010002185.1 coordinate 55,118, forward strand.
GTTGACTTGCCTTAATATCATTTAGCAATTACTGTTACGCAGGTAGATATAATTTGTAACAACATATTTGCTAGATTGCAAAGCTCCATCGTGGAGGAATAAATTTTCATAATACTGCTAAAAGTAACACACCAGAAAATGTGTCACCGTAATTAAAACTTATTAGAAAATAATACCTAAATAGCAGGAGTAAAAGCTTGGAGCTTCCTTTATAACAGTTAAATATAAAGAGAAACATTCCGTGCTTCTGTTTCTTACCTAGGGGAGACTGGGCTGTGCTTTCCAGCAGGTCATAATCACCTATAAAAGTGGAAATTTGGTATGAAACTGTTTTGGTAGTTTTTTCTATTAGGACTCAAAGTGGTGTCTGTGGAAATTAGTGAGTACAAGCCAATTTATTTTTGTTTGTTTGGGTCAGGTCCAAAGGCAATAAATACGAGTTTCTGTCTTATCAGGAAATAATCACAGTTTTACTTGTGAGTTTAAATCAAAGCTGAATGTATAAAATTTTAAAATTGCTACTGCAAGCATGCAAGTACATAGCTAAAAACACATAAAAACAAACTAGGATCAAATACTGAAGTCAGATGTCCTATCTTTAAAAATTTATATTTAAAATCCATAGCTATCTAGGTATGGTCAGTTTTCACAGAATTCTTAAAAATTATATCCATCCATCACTGGCAAAAAAGCAATAATCATTTAGTTTTAAGGAAGGTGGCTTTATTTTGTGGCTTTAGGCTAGATCAAGCTGATTTCTAGAAACTTATCAGATTTTTACTTTCACTTTTTATCACAGTGTTACAATGACCTACACGTATTCATTATCATAATAGTGGATATACAAAATAACTTTTCAGTAATCTGATATTATCATGTCTTCTAGATATAACTTTTGAGAACAGAGGTCCCTAGGAGGTAGTCAGCACAACCGGTTCTTACCTGCATGGGTTTGCCCCAAGTTATCTACTTCCCAACCTGAAAGCAGAAGAATAAAAATAATTAATTTAATCTTGATAATAGCTTGCAATTTGATTTTCATAACAGTTTGCTTCCCATAAGAGGAGTGGATGCGGCTGTACCCAGATAAGAACTGCAAGAAAATTTTAAGTCCTTTATTTTCAAGATCAGTATTGTATATTTATGACTGGAAAGTGGTTTTCGTAAGATGGTCAGTTGTAGTGTATTGTGAAATCTCTGTTTATGACGAAGTTTCATCAAACTCCAGAAAGGATGTGAACAAGAGATAAGGGAGCTTTTTTGGCCAGGTTTTGGGGTTTTTTGTTGGTTTTCTTTTAAGGTGCGGGGGAGGGTTCTGAAATAAGACTCAAACATTTCCAAAAACATGGCGAAATCCACATTGATTTGTATACTAAAAATACAAAACGTTACCATGGGAAATCATAAAAGATTTCACTTGTGTTAAACATTTTCCTTTCCTTTTATTTCCTCCTTCGAGAATAAAACATTGGCATTATGTCAAACCAACCTCCCACCCACTATACCAAGTACTTAACCCGAGTTACACTGAAATCAGACTTTCACGAATCCTCTGTGGGTTTTGGCTCGAGCTGGGTGTTGAGGGATGCACAAAGAGGAGCTGCCTTAAAGCCACCGAGTGGTGCTGCTGCATCGTGCACAGAGCGATGCCGAGGAGCTCGGCAAAGCTGTCTGCAAACACCGGCCAGCACGAAAATATTTCCAATATCGACTGCTACAGCAGGTTAAGTGCTTAGATTAGCTTAGTTCTGTACCCCCTGGAGTAACCCCAGGGCTTCAGGTTGTTTGTCTTTGACCCTGGACGCGTGGTCAATTCTTAACTAGGGGCTGGAAAAGCCATTCACCTCTTTGTACGAGAGGATTTTTAGTAAGCTTGCAACATTTTCATCCTACAGGAAAGGAGAAAGACAGCATTTAAGAAATTAAATGAGAGAGTCGTTTTAGTAAAGTATAAAATGCATTTTCTGTTCTCTATTTTTTTTTCAAATTCCCTACCACGCAATTATTTTAAATTCATTGATTTTTCTCTTTCTGGTAAAATAAATCAGATGGATTTTTAAATTTTCTAAGACAAGACAAGAGGAAATGAGCACAATTTATGCCAGGAGAGGTTGAGATTGGATATTAGGAAAATTTTCTGCCCCCAAAAGGGTTGTTATAAGACTGGCCCAGGCTGCCCAAGGAAGCGGTGGAATCCCCATCCCTGGAGGGATTTAAAAGCTGTGGAGATGTGGTGCTGAGGGACATGGTTTAGTGGTGATCTGGCAGTGCTGGGTTGGACTTGATAGTTAGATTTAATGATCTGAAAGATCTTTTCCAACACAAACAATTCTATGGTTCTACAATTCTAAGATAGCAAACACAGGACTTTATGTGAAGATCGTGGTGGAAGTCTAGAAAACTAAGCTGAAGCATCAGGTAACCTGTACTTTGTCTTTGAATGGATGCATTCAACTTCAAACCTACACGTTCAACACACCAGATACTTTTTGAGGGTTAATACTGAAAGCCATGAAGAGAACACTCCAGGTCTCCTGGCTTCTCTGCCCAACTCCAGCTGTTTTCAAGATTTCATGCAGGAGAATTATTGGATGTTTGTAAATATTGGGCAAGTCTGCTAATTCTGAAGAGAGGTCACCAATGCTCCGAGCAAACATTTTCGGGCAAAGATCATTCAACTTGCTGCATCTGACTAAACTACCAGATGCTGCAGAGGTGCTATGGCTGTGCTCCAGGTTCTTGGCAGAACAGCAGGGATAACTCTGCAGAATACTTTGGATAGACCTGTTTCCCTCCTGAGGCTGCCAAAACCCAGGCTTATTAACAGTGATATAGCTCAGATACAGTTGCTAAAATCTGAATTCAGAATACCAACATTAGGGTATCCTGGAGGAAATTTTCCCTGTGGTCTTATTAGGCAATCAGAGGATCAAAGAGCAAACCACTGCTCCTTTATTACTCTTTCATGGTGTCTTTCATAGCCTGCTGCCACTCAAATCAGTAGCTCATAGTAGAACTAGTTCCTTACACGAGGCCACCTCACTCAGTACCCTGTGTCTTACAATGACCCACAGAATCAGAAGAAGCTGCAAGAAAAACTGCAAAAAATTCTTTGACTCATAAGACTGCAGTTTCAGTTTATCAGTTATGACATTATAAACTTTGCAGAGTTCTTGTTGGAGAAAGACCTAGCCAATATTAAGTAGATGGAAGCCTGATATTTCTGGCATTCTGGCATGTTACACTGGTTGATCAGAAAAATACCTTTTCTGAAACATAAATGTTTGAAATTTAGCTATTTTCTTCCTATAATCTAAAAAGGAAGAAGTAAAAATTGCCATTATTTCACTCTAAATACGGGTGGTTGGTGGTCACACTGATATTAAAATATTAGATTTTAGTTCATTTCTCATTTCATGACATGAGTAACAACAGTAAACGTGAGCCCTTGTATCCATGTAGGTTTGTAAAATTAAGAGGCTTTTTATATTAAGAATTTTTTATATACCCAAACTATTATTGCATTTTACCTGGTTTTGGACATTATGAAGGGATTTGCATTTTTTTGACAGTACCAATTTTCTGATTGCTGTAGAAGAAAACTTGCCTTTTATCAATGTATTTTTCTACATCTGAGTCCTTACTAATGTACAGAAGAAAGTTCCAGTGCAATCTTCTACTATACAGGTTTTTAGGCTTGATCCATCAAACCGATTTTCACTAATAAGCTAAGCTACTAGAAAGTCAATTAGATTTGCACTGCACATTATGCCCTAAATTACAACTAGAAGTCAAAGTGTATCTAATGGGTGTTGTGATAATATGCACACATACACAATTATATTTGTGTGCATATGCATATAAATATAAAATATATATAAAACACAAGGGACCATACAACCCCCATCCGGCTTTCAATTCCTGTGTGCTGTTGCTGCCCTTCTCTCTGACACCATATGTTTATTTCTCCAGCCCCAGAATATGTATGTTTACAGGATCTATAACTGTGTCAATGGCTATGTTTACTGACATGTATGAGAGTGCGATGGAGTTCATTTGATTATTTCTAGGCTTAACATTTAATACAGAATCATAGAATCATTATGGTTGGAAAGGATCACCAGGATCATCAAGTCCAGCTTTCATACTAACATCTCTCTAACGACTAGACCATTGCCTCAAGTGCTACATCTACTCGGTTTTTAAACACCTCCAGGGATGGTGACTCCACCGCCTCCCTGGGCAGCCTGTTCCAGTGCCCAACCACTCTCTCAGGAAAAAATTTCTTCCTAATACCTAATCTAAACCTCCCCTGATGCAACTTGAGCCCATTTCCTCTTGTTCTATCATTAGTCATTTGGGAGAAGAGACCAACACCAGCCTTGCTACAACCTCCTTTTAGGTAGTTGTAGAGAGCAAGAAGGTCTCCTCTCAGTCTCCTCTAGACTAAATAGTCCCAGTTCTCTCAGCCGCTCTTCATAAGACATGCTTTCCAGACCCCTCACCAGCTTCGTTGCCCTTCTCTGGACATGTACCAGCACCTCAATGTCCTTCTTGTACTGTGGTGCCCAGAACTGGACACAGTGCTCAAGGTGCAGTCTCATGAATGCCAAGTACAGGGGCATGATCACCTCCCTCCTCCTGCTGGTCACACCATTTCTGATACAGGTCAGGATGCCGTTGGCCTTCTTGGCCACTTGGGCACACTGCTGGCTCATGTCCAGCTGGCTCTCAATCAACACCCCCAGGTCCTTTTCCACCAGACAGCTTTCCTGCCACTCATCCCCAAGCCGGTAGCGTTGCAGGGGGTTGTTGTGACCAAAGTGCATGACCCAGCACTTGGCTTTGTCAACATATACAGTGACAAGAGCTTGCATTTGAGCTGGGTTGTAGGAAGACCAGACGTAGGGCAGTCCCTCTCAGTTTCGAATCTACTATGCAGAAACTGTAATTTTGTAGGGCTTTTTTCACCTGGGTGCCTTTCTGACTCTAGTAAGACCTCAGTAAATTTACTCTGGTGTCAGTGATGTAATGGGCATCTTGTTGCATGGGCTTTCACACAAGCCCTCTCATTGTCTTACCCTAAACGACACAAACATTGAGAATCTGGTGCATTAAACTTCACTGATGAAGCACAGAAAACCTGTCTAGATGATTCTGTAACAGGCAGGATGCAATACATCACTCTCCCAGAAATGAAGGATAAATAAAATATGCTCTTCATATGCATTTTGAATGGAAATGCATTTTTCAGGGATTTAGTTCAAGGATTACATTCACAACTTAGATGAATGACACCTGTGCTCCTCACATGCGGTTAAATAACAACATGAACCCAAACTATGGGAAGATGGAGCAAAGAGCAGCTATTAAATAGTGTCTTAGAACACCATTTATTAAACCAATAATTGCTCACATTAGTCAATACACCCCTGGAGAAGCTAATGTTATCCTTGACAAAGGATAGTTTACCCAGTATATTGAGAGTGTTATTCACGATTTGACCAGAGTGAACAGGTAAGTCTCATTCTTTGGGAAGAAAAGCAAATCTGCCATTAGTGCTTTAATTGGCATTATTAATTAGATGTTATTTGCAGTACTACTAGACACCCTAGAGGAGATCCATCAGAATACTGAATTGTCCCTTCCAAAGACCAAAAAGATAAATCAAACACAGAAAATATTGGTTATTTTCTCCATGAGGAGGTGAAAGAGGGGAAAAAAAAAACCCAGAACATCAAAGGACTTGCCAAGGCCTTCCCGAGAGTTAGTGCATGCATACAAATACTTGAGGGGTGGCTGTCAGGAAGATGGGGCCAGTCTTTTTTCGGTGGTGGCCGGTAACAGGGCAAGAAGTAATGGGCACAAGCTTCGATATAGGAAGTTCCACTGAAACATGAGGAGGAACAACTTTACTTTGAGGGTGGTGGAGCACTGGAACAGGCTGCCCAGAGAGGTTGTGGAGGCTCCTTCTCTGGAGACTTTCAAAACCAGTCAGGACATGTTCCTGTGTGACCTGCTCTAGGCGATTCTGCTTTGGCAGGGGGGTTGGACTAGATAATCTCCAGAGGTCCCTTCCAACCCCTATGATTCTATGATTCTAGTGGCAGACACCCAGATATTTCATGGCCTTTTCTTGCACATTTATCAGACTTTCTTCCTTCGTCTTCATTTGCTGAGTCCCCAAAAAACACAACTACCTCCTTCCTCACTATCCTCCAACTGATGAGAAATTGTATGCAAGCAATTGTTGCTTCTGATTTAAAGTGAGCAGGACTGGCAAAGCTAAAGCCAAGAAACAGCCTGCGTACGATGAGCCTCCGAGCTCACTGCAGCCTTTTAGATCTTCTCCTTCATGCCAAATTTCTGCTGGCTGCTTTCAGTGTCAGCTGGCATGGCAACTGCTTTATCTCCCATAGATTTGTTTATCTGAGCACAACTTGTGTTTAACCCTTTTATTCCAGCATTTATCCCTTATTAGTGGCAGGGGAGGCAGGAGGTGAATGAAAGGCTTCCAAAACTATTCTGTCCTGAAACAGCTTGCCGAGACTCTTCCCTGGTTCCTGTTGTTCCTCAGTAATATGGGTTGGAGGACTGGTCCACATAGGTAATCCTCCAAAAAGTTGGATTTTGACAGCATTAAGACCTATATGCAAAGCTCGCATTGTTTTAACTGCATATTATTTCTGTCCCTTCAGAAGGTTCAGAGGCTGGGGCAGAGATTTCCTACAAGCATTTGTTATCATGCTGTCCAGCTATGCGGATAACGAGCTGGTTAGGAAGGAATTCAATTTTTTTATTTTTTTTTTTTTTTGGTTTTATACAGCACTGATTAGAAGCTTCAGATTTAATTTATAAATACGAAATAAATCAGGGAGCTCTCACGCCCGACTCCACAGCATCCACCACGCTGTGCCTTCTCGCTCCCTTCCCTATTGCTGCATGCTGCTCTGATGCTCCAGCAATCTGTTCAGCCGGCTGGCGAAGCCGCGGTCGGGAACAGCAGTCTACTTAGCAGCTTTTCTGGCGCTTTCTGAGCTCTCCATACAGATACCCCTCGCACACTCTGCCCGCTGCTTCTAATACCCCCTGCCCAGTCCTGTCCCCTGGGCACACGTGTTTCCACATGCACACTGTCCAGCCATCCTGGTTCCTTCATTGTGCCTCTTTTTTTTCGGAGGGGGATGTAATTCAGAATTAGCTGCTAAATCTTTATCATCTCATTAACAGAGATGATAAGGTAGAAGGTAGAAGCCAGGCAAGGTTGCAGAGTACATGGCCTTACAGGTTCCCACACATTTCCCTATTCTAAGCATTTCCCTCCACTATTTCCAGGGTGTTTGGTCTCTCCAGCCTCATGCCACATAGACAACGCTTTAAACTACAGATTGAAAGTCACTAGTCACTTGACATTTACTATATATTGTCATTTGCCTTGTCAAAGGGATTGGTGAACGTGGTGCTCACCCAGAGATAGCACAAAATTAAGTGGTATCGATCACCATATTTAGAAAACAAGAAAACTGTGGCAGAGGAAACGTAAGGGTAAGACTGGAAAGCCTGGTTCTTATTTGCATGTTTGAGTAAGAACTGGTGCCTAAGGACATCTGAGGAACTGATCCTGTGGGGCAAATTCATCCCATCCAACTTACCCACCTGACAATAAGTTCATCTGGTTTTCACATCTCCTCCCATAAAAGGCAAAGAGACTGGCACTTCCAGAGTGATCTGGTTTAGACATCTACCATAGGATGACATGAACTAGCTTCTGTAATTTCTTTATTACCCAGTGGTTTGTGCAAAACGTTGCAGTAAAGGCAGCGATGGAACTGATATACAAGCCTTCTCTTTCTACATCCCATACTAATTTCATGACATAGAGACAAGAAGACCCAGTGACTCATGCATGGAGATTATGGGACAATACCAGTGAGGTCCCATATGGAGAACATGAAGGCCATAGTACATAGGGATGGTTGAAGCAGGACGGATGTACGGATACGATCACTAACATGTAAGGGAAACGATGACTTTCTTCTTTTCATCCTCTTTTCTATCAAAGGCTATGAAACTAGCACTGGACTGAGGTCACCATAGCAACAGTTATTTATCATCTAAATATTATATGTATCCTTCCTACGAGGCTGGCTTTCAAAGTAGCATCCATCAGAGTGGAAGATCAACGCAAATAGTATTGAAGGGTCTCCTAGATACAAAGAGGACAGGGGTAATATTTCGGAGAAAAGCAAATGTTCTTCAGATAAGAAACACAGAAAATAAGAAATGTTGTCCAATGGAGATTATCAGTTATGAAATAAGTCCCAGGGAAGAAAACATATTAAATCCCTTCTTTAAAGGCAAGAAGGAATGTGTGCCTACTACAGCTAAAATCTCGCAATTAACTGGAACTCCTTTCTGTGTTGAGTCAAGAGGAGAAACATGAAAAGAGCACAGACTGCTTCATCTGAAGAAGCATCTGAAGCATCTACCCATGTTGCACCTACAGTGATATTTAAATGTGTTACCTTTTGCTGTTCAAGTGTTCTCCAAACTACTCGGCATTTCTCAATATGTTCCACCCTTGCATGCCTCCCAGAGGAGCATGACTTTATTTTCCAAGGCCAAATTAGGTTTCAGAGTACACTGACAAAGCTCTTGAGCTATGTTAAAGTTTTCCCCTGGTCACTGCAGAGTGTTATCTTGTGAAGGACCAAGGATTTGATCTTTAGTTGAAAGGCTCTTTGTCTTCTGTATGCTTGAGTATCAGAAGCACAGAATATATATCCCCATAATTTGGTGGGAAAGGCCAGAAAATGTCCCTTCCCTGTAAAAAGTGCCTGAGGCCTTAACTACTTGACTTGAAATGTAGATAGGCTTACTACTGTTTGATGGCAATATTTTCCTCCCATTTCCCTCTGCATTGCAGATAGACTTTGTGGTGATGTGACCGAGGGGGCATGCTTAATTATAGCTTGTCCTCCTCTCTTTGGAAAAGCAATCCCATGGCTTTACTATCTGTGGAAAAGCCTAGGGATGAAAACCAGCAGGAAAGAAAGGACTTGTTATCTCATAAAGATTATTACCTTGACTATAGGCAAGACTTATTATTTTTAACATCAACACTTGATAGGTCTCTTGTGCTTTTTGTTCTTTATGTCATAATCCTTTCTAGGACTGGAACACCAAGAAACAATAACACACATGCAATCTGCAGACAGCTTTGAAAGCTGTCCAAAACCTTTAGCTTGTATATATATCAAAAACCAGACACGCTTGCATTGAACTTGCTTCTGAATTCTACATAGGATCTTATATAAAGCGAAGAATGAAACTAAGGTATGCACAGAATCTTGGTTGCTTCAAAGACTAATTAAGCTCTGATGGCTCATTATTATTCTCATGATGAAAATACTGTGGGATGGGTCATGCCTGTTTTTCACAGACTGCTGCTTGGTTCTAATGTTTTAATTCCTTCGGGTGTCATGCAGGATGTTGAAATACCCATCAGGGTGAGACATACTTGAATAGAAATCTGGACCTCTGCATTGATCTTTTGCCTTGCCCATTTGACAGGCAAATGCAATTTCCAATTTTGGTCTGCTGCAATGCTGACCTTAATTTCAGCTAGGAGCAAAGAAATCCTGCATCTTCTACTTCTATAGAAAATAAGTGCACAATCGTCCAGATACATATTGCTATTTAGAAGGCCCTTGAACTTTATCAGTCACCTTTTCTTTCTGTCTGTATAAAAAAATATCAACACATAGCTCAGACTACTAACTTAGAATATTTTCTAACTTGCAATTATTTTCAACAGCTTTCACCTTGGGAAGACAATGACTTTTGTTGAATTTTCACTGAGTTTGGGAGTTATGTACCATTTTCACAGTGGTACATAGTCAGCACTTGAAGACTTTACCAGGACTATTTCCCCAGCAATGATGCAGAAGGGCTTTCTATATATAAACATGTAGTATTGCTTCCCTTCTTCTTTTGGCATCTTATTCTATTTGATTAGGGTTAGCATCTAAACTCAGACAAGAGGAAAAAGCCACAGATGGCTTCCCAAAGCCAATTAACCCTGCAGTCATAAATCCCATTGTCCACCCTTCATATGGTTAGTGCAGAATATACGAGGCTTGGTTTTCCTACAGCAAAGTACTTGAGCATCTCCCAGTGTTTTTAATGGGGTCAGTAATAGACTATTTTCAATTTCTTGTTCTGCTGGATGATAAAGCTTGCTGGCCGAGCTCAGAAGTTACATAACTTCCAGAGCAGCAGCAAGCCAAACACTTTGAGTCGAAAATGTGAGCAGAAGACATAATTCCCTCTTAAAATCTACAAAACCTGGCTGTATTAATACCTAGAGAATAAGTTTTAAGAGGAGCAGCTGAGGGAACTGGGGTTGTTTATTCTGAAGAAAAGGAGGCTGAGGGGAGACCTTATCACTTTCTACACCTACCTAAAAGGAGGTTGTAGAGAGGTGGGTGTTGGTCTCTTCTCCCAAGTGACAAGCGACAGGTCAAGAGGAAACGGCCTCAAGTTGTGCCAGAGGAGGTTTAGGTTGGACATCAGGAACAATTTTTTCACTGAAAGGTTTATCAAGCACTGGAACAGGCTGCTCAGGGAAGTGGTTGAGTCACCATGCCTGGATGTGTTTAAAAGCTGTGTAGATGTGGTGTTGAAGGACACAGTTTATCAGCAGAGTTAGTAGAGTTAACGGTTGGACTAGATGATCTCAAAGGTCTTTTCCGGCTGAAAAGATTCTATGATTCTATGACCTTCTTTGTTCTACTGGATTTAAATTTGGATCTCTTAATCCTGGTATCAACATAGGATGCATTTTATGTCTTTGGTAAAAATTATGTACGTTTTCTCTGTCTTACATAGTAAACCATGGTTTGTAGTAATGCTCTTTTGGGTGTAGCAGGTAGTGTCCTAGGCTATGCACTAGATAAATATTCTGAATTGCTAAAAGATCCAGTAAAATCTAATCAGATTTATTATTTGAATTTGTGAATGAAAGCATTTTGTCAATGTGGAGCATATGGGAATGCTCAGAAACTGCCTATTATCATTTGTATTAGTTTTTACTGAAAATCAAAGGTCTAAAAATATGCTAATTTCTGATCAGGCTATCAGGTTTCTTTCAATGATCTGTTTGAGTAATGTGGCTTTTAAGTTCCAGGATATCTCAGCTGTGTAGGGCAAAGAAAGAAAAGCACAGACTTGGCTTCTGTACATTTCTGCTGTCAGGCAGTATTGCCTGGGGAAAAAAAAAAAAAAGGAAAAGCAATAAAATGGAGAAATTTTTCCATCTGAGAGAGCAGATCACTATGTTGGGGCCAGCTCTAGGTCTTGCTATGACCTACTGAAAGGCAACATCACAGCTTCACACAATTTTCTTCTTTACTTCCTTTGCAAAGATACCTCAGAATGCTTCAAATATACCCTGCTCTAGAGCGGTTGTCTTTGGAGTAGGTACTGGGGAGGAAATTTTCTGGTGATTTTGGAGGAGCAGAGAGGTGAACTGAAATTTTACAAGGAATGGTAACCAACCACACAGCATGGGATTTAACACCAGGCTCTCTGTAGGATGTCGACAGCAGTTCAAATGTTACTGCTCAGTTCAGTTGCAGTGAAGGTTAGAGCAGAATATATTTTCAAATTAAAAACCAGCAACAGCTGGTATTTTTAGCTAAACCCATAGATAATTTTTCAACAAAACATCTCTCCAGATGACAGTTTTGTTGGTTCATTTTTATTTTGTAGTCTCTATTTTTTTTTTTAGATCATTTTACTGCATATAGAAATCAGCCATCCACGTTGAGGTAGCCAAATTACTTTCTGGAACTCATAAAACAAAGAGCCCCCTCCAGTGACTTCATTCATCTCAAGATTAGCATTTGAGATAAGTCGGAGGAAACATCTTCTACAAGAACACTTTGCTTTCCATATACTGAACCAGAAATCTGGGTGATCAGTTCAGCTTTCAGATCTCCAAAGCCAAGGGAGATAACTCCTACCTCCGCGTTAAGATTAGCACATCATATGGTTTACCTGTTGTTATACAAGCAGTTGTACCTACACGCGCTTCAGTGCTTCACAGGGCAAACTTTTAAAAACTATAATTGAGAGTCGTTGCTACTGTTTCTAAAAATGATTCATGGTCATATAAAAATGTTGTTGTATTAAGAAGAAAGATACTATTAATAAATATTAGTGTCCGTGCCTAGCCTAGTTAGGTATTCTGGAAACATAGCAGCAGCCAGAGGATACTATAACGATCTATAAAATGTGATTAGCTGGGTCTTGGAAACATTTTAGTTATCTAATAGGCCTTTATTTAGGAACCATCATAAAATGTGACTTTTTTCATTAAGATCTCATTGAAACAAATATAGTGGGCTAATTAAAATTAGCAGCAATGATAGCAAAAACTCACACTGATTCACCCAGGAGAGTGATTATCAGTGTAGATATTTCCACCTTAGGGTCATTAGTGCAAATCCAGCCTGATCTGGAGAGATTTCAAACCACCCCAGATTAAATGTTTATTTGTTTATCTAATGAATTATGAATCTTGATTTTGTTCCTACTGAACAGATGTCCAAAAAGCCCTCAAACCCAGTACTACAAGAGGTAACAGCTGCCACTTTTGGTAGTGATCCTGTAAGGAGATAAAGAAAACAGGACATATGTTAACACTGAAGTGACTGCTCCTCCCTTAGGGTCATACTGTCACCCTGCTCCAGGTCAAATGGGAACTACAGTATGTGAACAGGTTTGTAAATTCTCATTAAATAATTTTAAAATATTATTTCAGCATTTTACATAGCTTTAGTTACAATGGTGTGGGTTTTTTTATATATATATGTAATTTTTATAAAACGTATACTGCTTTTAAGTTAACATCAAGTCTTTCCCATTAATGGGTAGTGGGTTAGTTAAGCTCTGGAATAGATTGTATTGAGTTAACCTTGTCTTGGAGGATGAAGATGGGTTAGATGATGTGGGTGTTATCAAGATTGAAGGCAGCCTGGGCTGCAGTGATCATGCACTGGTAGAGCTTGCAGTCCTGAGGGGTATCGGTCAAGTGAAGAGTAAATTCAGGAACCTGAATTTTAGGAAGGCAAAATTCCAGCTTTTCAAGGAATTAGTCAATAGGACCCTCTGAGAAACCACCCTCAGGGACAAGGGAGAAGAATAGAGCTGGCGGATCTTTAAGAATGCTTCCCATAGAGTGCAAGAGCTCTTGATCCCCAGGATTAAGAGATCAGGCAAGGAAGGCAAGAGGCCAGCATAGCTGAGTTGAGACCTGCTGGTCAAACTAATGGGCAAGAAGGAAATGCACAGGGAGTGGAAGCACAGACAGGTATTCTGGGAAGAGTACAGGGACATTGCCCTGTTGTGTAGGGATGGGGTCAGGAAGGTCAAGGTGAGGCTGGAGCTAAACTTGGTAGAGGATGTAAAGAATGATAAATAAGAAGGCCTTCCAAAAGTATGTCAAGCAGAAATGAAGGTCAAAGAAAGTATATCCCCCACTTGCTTGAGCACGACTGGCAAGCCGGTAGCAACAGATGAGGAGAAGGCTGAGGTACTCAACAACATTTTTACATCAGTCTTTGTGGGCAGCCTCTCTTCTCACACCTCCCAGGTTGATGAACTGAAGACAGGGACCAGTGGGTCAAAGACCTTCCCACTGTAAGAGATGATCATGTTCATGGCCACCTGAAGAACCTGAACATATATTAGTGTATGGGACCTGATGAGATGCATCCCAGAGTCCTGAGGGGATTGGCTGATGCAATTGCCAAGCCTCTCTCCATGATATTTGAAAAGTCCTGGCAGCCAGGTGAAGTACCTGGTCACTGGAAAAAGGGAAACATTGCATCCATTTCTGAAAAGAGTACAAGGGAGGACCCTGGGAACTATCGACCTGGCAGCTTCACCTCTGTGCCTGGGAAGATCATGGAACAGATTCTCCTAGAAGCTGTGCTAGGCAAATAGAGGACGTGGAGGTGATTGGAGACAGCCAGCACAGCTTCACCAAGGGAAAGTCCTGCATGACCAACTCAGTGGTTTTCTACAATGGGGTGACTACATCAGTGGACAAGGGAAGGGCTACGGAGGTGATCTACCTGGACTTTTCTAAGGCCTTTGTCACAGTCCACCACAACATCCGTCTCTCTAAACAGGAGAGATATGGATTTGATGGGGGAACTGTTTGGTGGGTGAGGAATTGGTTATATGGTTGCATCCAGAGTGTAGTGGTCAATGGCTTAATGTCCAGATGGACATCAGTGAAAAGTGGTGTCCCTCAGGGGTCTGTACAGGAACCAGTGCTGTTTAATACCTCCATCAATGACATAGTGGGATCAATTGCACTCTCAGCAAGTTCTCAGATAACACCAAGCTGAGTGTTGTGCATGACCTGCCTGAGGGACAGGATGTCATCCAGAGGGACCTGGATGAGCTTGAGAAGTGGGCCTCTGTGAGCCTCATGAGGTTCAACAAGGCCAAGTGCAAGGTCCTGCATCTGTACCGGGACAACTTCTGGTATCAATACAGGTTGGCAGATGAAGGGAATGAAACCCTGTGGAGAAGGACTTGAAGATGCTCGGGGGTAAGAAGCTGGACATGAGCTAGCAACACATGCTTGCAGCCCAGAGGCCAATCGCTTCTTCGGCTGTATGAAAAGAAATGTGGCCAGCAGGTCAAGAGAGGAGATTTTGCCCCTCTGATCCACTCTGGTGAGACCCCACCAGCAGTGCTGTGTCCAGCTCTGGAGCCCTCAGCACAAGAATGACTTAGACCTGTTGGATTGGTTCCAGAGCAGGTCCATAAAACTGATCAGAGGGCTGGAACACCTCTTCTGTGAGGAAAGGCTGAGAGTTGGGTTCTGGGGAGATCTTACTGTGGCCTTTCAACACATAAAGGGGGCTTATAAAAAGGATGGCGACAAACTTTTTAGCAGTGCCTATTGTAGTAGGCCATGGTGTAGTAGTTTTAAACTGAAAAAGGGTAAATTTAGACTAGATATAAAGAAGAAATTTTTATGATGAAACGCTGGCCCAGATTGCCCAGAGAGGTGGTTGATGTCCCATCCCTGGAAACCTTTGAGGTGAGGTTAGTTGGGGGTCTGAGCAACCTGCTCTAGTTGAAGAGGTCTCTGCTCCCTGCAGGGAGTTGGACTAGATGACCTTTAAAGGTCCTTTCCAGCCCAAACTCTTCAATCATTCTATGATTTCTCGAGAGTCCTCCCAGCCTTAATTGCTTCAGAAATGGTAACACCCTGGAAAAGAAATTTCATCAGTAGAAGTGAAAAGGTTACATATTTTTGTGGGATATAAATAGAATTGTCAGAGACGTCCCTTGAAATAAATAGTTAAAAGGTCTATGGCAGAGGTGTGCAGACAGGTTGGCAGTGGAGGAGGTTTTCTGAGCTGTAGATGTACCTGGCACCACTCTCCATAGTATCTAATTAGCAGTATCTCTGAGCAATGAAACAGGCAGAGAGAGAAAGAGAAGTGTTACGTTATGCTACAATGTGTTAGCACACTGTAGCTTGAGGTGTAGGGGGGTCACTGAAAAGGAGGGGTCCTAATAGAAATCCGGACAGGCGCTGTCTTGAGCAACAGACCTCCTGCAGATACAAATCCTGCTGGATGCTGACGTTTTTTTCTGTTATCACAAAATGTGGATGGCCCAGTAAGTGCCATTGTACCTCCTGAGTCAACAGTGAACCAGTATTACAGCACTAAAGATGAAGTTTCATTATACTGGCTGTAATTAAAGCACATAGAATTACAGTAGTAATAATATTTTTATGCCTGATAATTTAAAGAGGGACTTACCTTTCCCTGTTCAAAACTTAGGTGCCTACTTCAAGTGAATTGCCCTTAGTAGTTGCTGGATAAAGAGAAGTATCTCCAAGGTATGATTCACCTCATGTCTCTTGGAATAACATAAACTGCCTTCTGTGGGTCCCTTTCCTCTCCACTGACTACAGATGGAGTCTAGAGGACTCATAAATGGAAAACCCTTGAGTTTATTATGGGTAAATGTGGATGAGGTAATGATCACCCTTAAATTCCTTTCCATTTCACAAGAACATTGGCACTTGCTTCTGTGTTTGCACGAGTTTGAATGGATGTATTTAAAGGTGAGGATTTCAGTGGTCCCAGAGCTGTGTATGAAAAACTTACTGTCTTCCACAAATTGGGCTCTGTGTGCGGCAGCACAGAGAAGGTGGATTTTGGACTCCAGACTGTAAATGAATAATTCATTGGTAAAATAATATTTGGGGAAAGGGATCCTAGGGGATGATAATGAACTTGTTCCTCAATGGACAGTGCTAGTTAAGTCATCTGCAGTAGCCTAGATGGGTGCTTGGAGGAGATGGGCAGAACTGTGTCAATTACCAGCAGAGGCTTGTTGTTAGCTCACGTTGATGGGAGGGCTTAGCCTTTCTCAGTCATTCAGCTGGGAAGATAATTTCATGGAATCATGAAAAAAAATGAAAAAGGACTTTCAAGAGAACGTCTAATCAATATATATACCTGCTGTGAACAACTTAATAGTTCAAAGGTTAAAAAAAATAAAGAAAGGGCAAAGGGTTTTTGGTATTGTGCAAGCAGTAGCTTGCACAGGCACTCCTGCAATTAAAAAGCATAAAGTAATATTAATAACCAGGCCAAATAGTATTACCGCTACTAAGGTAGGTTCTCCTTTTAATAACTCTTTTGGAAGCAGCAGCTGGGTTGTATAAGGATTGCAGCTGGGGTCTGAAAGGGTTTGGTTACCCAGTATGGTGAGTGCAAAGGACTTTTGGTCCAAGCTTAAAGCGGGAGCAGAAAGAGAGAAAAGATACAATGCACCAGGTTAGCCGACCATCTGTAGTATTTTTTGCAAGACAAGGGACAACTCTATTAGGCAGTAATGGATGCTGGAAGCAGAAATGGCCTGTATTTCTGATCTTTCATTTGCTTGCTTGGATGCCAGCTGCAAGGGGCGGAAGGATGGTGATGTCTCATTTCTACAGACCACAAAAAGGCATGATGGTGCTTCTGCATCTCTCCAGGAATCTTTGATTCCCACTGACTCTTCCCTGGACTTTTAATGCAAGAGCTCCTCACATTGGTCATCTCATACCTATGTTCTCCTTAGACATGAGTACAACCTGCTCTGAATTTTAGTTATTTTCTAAACTAGGTTTGAGGTTTGAACTATGATGATTAGTTATCCAAGACCCAAACAGTTCCAGGTCTTGTTGATCACAGTGGAGACACAAGGGCAGAACATCCCCTTTAGCAATTAAATGTTGGTGATATTTTCACATTGTATAGTGTGTGAAGGCTTTTTTCACACATTCCTTCCCAACTCTGTGCACACACACACATCTACACAAAAACATCCTGGTTTTCTACACTGATTTTTCAAACTGAAGCCCAGCCCCAGATGACTGTAGAGTTTTTTATTTCCCTTTAAACTGAGTATCTAAGTGAGGTTTTCCACTCATGCTGGCTACACAGCTTTTATTGGACGGAGGCAAAGAACCAAGAGAAAATACTTTACCATCCTCAGAGATGATAAATCTGAACAGTGCAGGACACTTGACAAAGACGATTTCACCCACACTTGCAGGTTTCCAGCATGTAATGTTGTCCCACATTCCTGGGCAGCCTACAGAGGAGAAGGAGGGATAAAATACATCAGTGGTGGAAATCCATTTCATTCTTCATGTTGTTACTGAGCTTTATAGTTAGTTCTTTCTTCTATTCATAAAAATGTGCTTGTTTAGAATGATAAATATTTTCTAATAAGCTTTCTTTGGAATAAAATATCTTTCATTCATAGGAATAGCATAAAATATGTAGTTGCATGGCAGAATAATGGTCAGACTCTACCCTTGCAGAAGATGACATTTCTTAGTCCCAGTTAAATCACTCCGCCATACACCAGCAACAAATTTTCCCTTGAGCGTGAAATCTGCTGTCATTTAGCTATCTTTCAGTAGTGCTAGGTTAAATCTTTTATATTTATGGATCACCTCTTTGATTTAAATTCTATAAATTTCTGTTGGCTCTAATCCTTGTCAAAGGTTGGGTGCTGGCACATTTTAGAATTTGACCCAGGGAGATGACTGGAAGCTGAAAAACAGATTCTGCTTCATCCTACATCCAGTTTTGTGGATATGGGAGGGAAGCCCACCTCATTCATATTGTTTATTTTCTTTAAAAATATTGGGAATAGAAATGTCCTTCCTTAGTAAAGAGGTGTAATAATATCATTCACTATCTTTACTGCGCTCTTTGTTCTAGAGAATATAAAATCACAATGTTAAAAGCATTATTTTGACCTCTAATGATTTCTTGTATAAGCTAAAGACAGAATTAGACCTTTAAAAACTGTTCAGAGATTAGTCTGCAGGTAACAAGCTTTGACCTAAAGATCTGCGTGGTAAAGAATCAAACTCCTGTAACATGCACGCAGAAAGAGGAGGTGATGAGATTGCGGATGGGAGTTGTCTTTTCTCAGGATATAGGAAAAATTCAGGTTCCACATGCTATTGTAAATACATTAAAGGAGCTCAGCTCCTGCTTCTTTCTAATCACTGTGTCAGAGACATGACAAACTACGACTGGCTTTCAAGAAGCATAATCCCTCCTGTAATTCTGTAAACCACCATCTTACTAGTTCATAAACCTAGGAGACTTAGCCAGTGTGCAGAAAAACTCAGAGCAATCTCTCAGATTTCCTACCGATGTTTAAAAAAATGACTTAGTGAAGGAACCTTATATGGGAATCATCTTCTACCTCAGCAGGAAAAGAAAGAAAACCTAAACCTAAATATCTTCACTACTCTTTCGCATTTGATGCTGAGATCGAGCACATAATCTTATCAACTGTTAAAAGCCACAAGCTCCATGATTTTCTAAGTGGTTTTCTGTTAATATGCTCTCTTTTTGACTATGTGCCAAGAAAAAGATCTTCAGTAAAAGCACATAATACTTCAAAGTGTCATGCTTCCAGACTGCCACAAGTACAATATAATGAAGTATGGGTGATCCACTTGTAAAAACAGTATGGGCTTTATCAGCTCTGGTGATACGAGCAGATTTCCATCCCCGGAGAATGTCAAGCTAACAGGACTGGAATTGGTGTATTTTTTCCACCAGCTTCAGCGGCAGGGAATCGAGCCCTGTGTTTTCTCACAAAATATAAGCCAGATACTGCCATGTGTGGTGGATAGGGCGGTTCGGAGTGATATAGTGTTTGAAGACTCAGGTCAGTGTCAACAACACTATTACAATGTTACAGTGGCAGCGTATGCTAAACAGATGAGAAACATGCTTTCAAATTAAAGGATGCAGCATCAGATTACATAACATAAATTAATAAGCATATAAAATCCTCACCCTATTAGATAAAATCCCCTCAGCCTTGACAGACTCACCAAAATACAACATTACTGCCAAAATGCTCATTAAAGCGTCACAAGAGCTGGAAAAAAGGAATCCTTTACGTCTCTTCCTCCTCTCTTTTTTCCACTCCTAGCCCAGACTGTTTCCTTTGCCAGACAATGGCCTCATCATATGAGCACTGTGGTTCACTAGAACATCTCCAAAAGGCTCAAAGACTGGGGTTTGAAAAATTCTGTGATACCGTTAAAGACCTAAAGATAGAAATCAAGATTACATTGAACGCTGTTAGATTTTATTGTCTTTGACAACTACTGTCTGTCCGTGCTGTAGGAACTGTATTCACGATGTAAATCTGAAGACATGTAGTAATAAGTTTATAGTTCAGTGATGTATGGCACTGTGCAAAAGTAAAGGATGTGTAAATATCCACGGTAATGAGACATTTGCTTGCAAGAGGTGTTAGAGACAATAAAAGCAGCTAATGAGATCTTCTAAGAACCACCTGCTAGCCTTGCTCACTTAAATTAAATGGGTTTCATAGGATTAGGGAAAACTTTCTTATTGTTTCTTGGACATCGACTGTCTTCCAAACACTGGGATAGCAATAGATACTGCAAACCACCCTAGTGAAAGGCAAAGAAATCCTCATACTGCAGAAGAGAAAGTGTAGATATGGAATAAATATTTCATAGCTCTGCATAGCAAATTCAGTTATACCAGGTGGCTGTATTTGTGGTAATACCACGCAGAGCTAAAAACCAGCCCCACTTAAAAAGACATTATAATTTTATGGTGCTACAAAGCACTGATGTGTTGACATTGGAAGAGAGGGAGAGAGAAGCAGACAGTCAAGTAATTGCTTCAGTTACTAAAATAAATGAGTGATGCAGATTGGAAAGAAATCACTACCAAGGAGAACGTTGCCTGATCCTACCTGGAAAAGAATATTTCAAGCAATTTAGAAGAGCAAAGAAACGTATGACAAAAGAAATTAAATGAAATAAAGGCCAGCGTGCACAATCCTCTTACATTTGTAAGCCGTGATACAGCCAGCAACTCCTGCTGGGTGAAATCTGCCCAGGGAAATCAATGTGACTTGAGTGTGAAACTGCACAGCGGGGTTCTCCACTGGCACTGATGGTATGTCTCCATTGCCATGTGATGTAGGGATCCCCGAGCTAGCCTTGGAAGAGGTAGCTCAGAAACTGCAAGCAACAAGGTGGGGCTTCACGTGGGCACATTTTCCTAGTTCTTATGTTCTAAATCAGTGGCAACAAGAAATAGTTTTAAAGAATAAGATGTCATACGGCCAGAGTAGGAAAAAAAATCCCCAATAATAGTGGTGGTAATGCTAATGGATGCTCTTGAAAACAAGGCACCTTGCAGAAAACACAAATTCTGGCTTCCCTTCCCATGGCTGCACTGAAAACTGCAGACTGAAATTCATGTTTGTTAAACATTGTGGGATTAATCTCAGCCAGTGGTGTAACGCTTGGCATCTTGCCTTGAGTAAGCACTTATACCTTCTTTGTAGCATTGGCAGAAGGGCGTTTCATCTTATTCAACTAGTTACCTCTCCTTCAATGGGATGGATGATTCTTTGGGAGGCCCTGTTCCTTGTAACTGACTTTTGATGAAACACGAAGTGATCATCCAGCTATAGGATTAGTCAGGACTGGTTTAATTTCAGATGGCTAAGACTTACCCTTTTACTCTATTCAACTAAGCGAAGTTTCCTCTGTAGTTTATGGAGAGAGGCTTTCCAGATAGGGATAATCCCATTTTAAGGTGGCAGTGGTGATGAATCACCTTGTAAAGTGCACTTCCATCTCTCTGCTGACTGCACTCAGTAGAACGAGGCTGAGAACCAGTTTAGCCTAGATAACTGCCTATTAAATGGCTGAAGTTTGTATTCCCCATAGGGAACTGGTGTAGTTATCCTCCCACTGTGGAGGTTCATACAAGCCTCGTTCCCATCCTTTGCTTCAAACTAAGCCTGTCAGAGAAAAAAACTTGCTCTCTAACCTGGCAGCTGAAAGGCTCCCTTCTTACCTGAAATGTCTGGACAAGCATCAAGGAGAAAAAAAAAACAACACAAAAACAAAACAGAAAAAAAAGGCAAAGCAAGCCATGCTGTCAGAATAGCAGTAATAAAGAGCATGTCTGAAATTGCTTATGGTCCCTTACCTTCTTTTTCTCCTCTGCCCAGGGCTGTCTTGAGAGTCCCAGTTTTGATAGTGTCTAGATATTCAGATTTTAGAAGCCCCATAGCTGAAGTTCACTGAGTTCAAGGAATGGACCTCACTTTAAACCCACAAAGAGCAGACCTAACATGGAATCACGATGTCACCAGTACTATGTACAAACTGGTCTTTTTCTATAGATTTGTGTCCTATTTCCTCATGCTACATCTACTGCAGTATCCTCACCACACTCTCCATATTTAAATCCTTTTAACAGTATCCACAACATCCTCCCATGTCCTTATCCTGTCCCTAGTGTAACATGCCTCCACCTCATCACTGCTAACTTTTTGGCAAGAGAAAGTGCAAACGCAGAGACATGTTTTTTGGATCGCAAGACCCTGTGTACTAATTCACTCTTCTTAATAAAGTGGGCAAGTCCTATCCAACCCCCTTGCCATGAAAATAATTATTTTGACACCTTTCCTGTACACCATTTTCACAAAACATAGAGGAATTTGCAGAACTCAGACTAGTACCCCTCTGTCACATGTTACTGACTTTATTCGGTGGACTCAAAATTATTGGGTGAAGGGGAGGAGGGGAAAAAGGAATGACAAGACAATGGAATTTATGGATTCATGTACAGACAGAAGGGAGTAGGCAAGAATTTGCATAAAATTTGTTTCCTTGGGAAATCAAGAAAAAATGTAAATACATAAATGTTAGACTTCTTTATTTTTTATGCATGGAAATAAAGGCTTGAGATGAAAATCCATCCTTTTGGTTTATAGCATTCCGTTTGAATTTCAGTTCCTCTCCTCATTTATTAGTTTAAAATATCACCTTCAAGGTCATATTGCCTTCAGGAGACTAATATCAAAGGAAACATAATGTTACAAGCCAGCATATTAAACTGAATTATGCGATGTACAATAACTTTTAAAGGGCATACTACACATAAAGCCTTTCAGAGAGAGGGGGAATATGAGATAGGTGCTCTCTGTTCTTTCATAAATCTAGGTAAATACCAAAATAAATAAAAGCTAGGCCTGAGTATGGGGCCTAGATTTTAAAAAGCAATTGACATTTCAAAGTAAAAGTATATTATTGGAACTCTTATTACAGAAATGGTGGTCTGTAGGTGTTTTGAGTTTGACAGCAAACTTATAACACTGTTAGATTCAATAGCCTCTTTTGAAAGCCCAGACCATAAAAGAGTAGAAAAGAAACATCAACCAAAATTAAAGAGTAAGTTATAAAAGGGGGAAAACAAAAATGCAAAGGGGAAAAAAAACACTAAAGAAAGACATTTTCTGTTGAAAAGAGAATACTTGATCATGCACAAGGGAAAAGAAAAATTATTCCTTCCTTAAAATGTCTTATTTACAAAGCAGGCATGAAAGACTGAGTACAAGGGGAAGTTCAGCAGAGAAAGAGGAAAGGGGTTTTTTTTCCTTCGCAGTCCTGCTCCCAATAGATGTTGGAATTAATTGAACAAAGACTATGTATTCTTTCAGCATATGTCTTCTGGACCAGTTATTACAGTAAGAATTTTTTCCTCTATCCAAATTTTGCTACTGCTGCACCGACGTGCACCTTGCACTGTCTGATGTTGTAGTCATTCATCTTAACAATATAAACATTGTATACCTAAATCTGAGCCAAGTTCTCCTACATTTCTTTATGTGGAGAAAAGCAGACAACTTTGGAGGGAACTTCTAGAGGGTTTCTAAGATAAATTATCCCCTGGAGATGTGTATTTTCTTCCATCGATTAGAAAAGGCACAAAGAGAAAATGTAACCTTAGGCTTACACCAGCCAGAATTAGAGCAGAGGAGTTCCACAAGTACAGCCCAAGTGACTCAGCCAGGGCTGTGCCTGAAGAAAAATAAACTGTGGTCAAACTTACCAGCAGTTGGCCAGTCTTGCTATTTTCTGTTACCTTTCTTTAGAAAACTGCTGCCACTAGTATAAAGTTTTGCACACTGGCGGTGCCGGCACTGATAAACCCCGTTCTGAAGGGCTATGATTTGTTGTTTTTTAAGTTTGTGGAGGTTTTTGAGGCGGACGAGGGGCTCCCTGGCCCAGGGAAGGCCGAGGGCAGAAGGAAGCAGAGCCTGGCAGGAGCTGGATGCGCCCAGGAAAGCGCAGGAGGTTTAAAGACGGGGAAACCAGAAGTGGCTGCTCAGAGCACACGCGGCGGGACAGCGGAGCCTTCCCGCCTGTGGGCGTGCGAGAGAGAGTTAAAAGTAAATAAATAAATAGACAAATAAATAAAACAGGCCAGGGCAGGAGCAGTGATAGTCACAACCCGGACAAAAGTTCCTGAGAGAGAATGTTGCGACCCAGGCAGAGGCGTCCAGGGCTCTGTCTGCAGAGAGTGGTGGAGCCTGGCGCTGCTGGGGAGAGTGAGGGAGAGAACCCCTGTGTGCGGAGTGACCGCGCGGAGGGGGAAAGGC